>BGPR01029053.1:0-19527 GCA_013235015.1 Araneus ventricosus | reverse complement strand
AAATTTCAAGTATTAAAAATTACAATTTAAAAGTAGAGATAATTTTTGGAAAGCGCTATTCAGTCATTGTGAAATGAATTATCGTTGAACTTTAAGATTAAATTCCACATTTCTCCACGTATTTTAAATTCTGAATGCGAAAATATTTTGAAATTCCAGAACTACTTTCCCCATCTCTTTTTCCTTAGTTCAAAGTTTTTATGTATTTTTTTCTGCGTATTCAAAACTCCATTTAAAAGATACTTCAAATATGCTCTGAAGATGCTGTAAAAATCCATTTTATTTCTCAACTGTCAGAGGCACTCGTGTTCGCCATTTCTTTGACATAATGGCGTACTCTTAAGGCATGGATGCTCTTGGCATTTGGGAAAGAAAGCCAATGAGATTAGCTTACGCCTTTCAGGATTGAAGAACAATTCTTTAATTTGAAGATAGCGGTTAATTTCATTTGACAGCAAATGGATATTTGAATTGCTGAAATTCCTCCGCCCTAAACATCCTTGTTTTTGTCAAAAGTTTGGGAAAACATGGTTCAGCTGAATGAATATTAAATAATCAAAATAATTTCACGAATACTGTGTTATGCGATAGAAATTCAATGAAAATAGACGTGAAAATTATGTCAAAATATCATATCCAAGAAAGGAACTTCAAATTGAAATTTTTAAAACAAATTTTTAATGTTCAAACCTTTTATAAGTATTATGGTATGAAATTCAGAAAGACCTAGCTGAATATTCAAAAGTACAGAATATCGAATAATTTATTCAATAACGCAAATAAATAACAAATATTTCATATACGTAGTTAATAGATTATAAACAATGCAAAACAAATTATTCATGCTGAGTTCTTCAATATTTTTATCTTTTTCCTTTAAATTTTTTTTTTTTATTGAAGTTTGAAAAAGAACAGTACTACGGAATTAATATTGATTATTCTAAAATAATGCCATGAATGGTGCGTTATATGACGTAAAAGAAATGAAACCAGCGGGAGTGTTCTCCCCTAAACTTTCTCGTATACTTCCCCAAGAAGATGCCGTTTCTCCTTCCCCCGCGTGGCTAAAAAAATTCGAACCTACTGTTATCCAGAATCCAATGACTATCAGAAGGTTTTTCATTATAATGATTGAAAAATATCTAGGTAAAGAATCCAATTCAAAGAGATGCGCACCGATTAAAACGCATCTATCGCACACTGCTAGGTTTCACTCTTGCCGTCTCAAGGACAAACTGACGTAATTCGCTCCTTTCGCGTGCACAGAAGATTGCTTCCAGTACGCATGCGCGTTTAGATAACGGATTGGTTTCAATAGTAAATTATACAGACCGACAGGAAAGTCAACCCTTTGACGGATTTAGCCCAAAATTTTATACGGACCTACACTCATGACGATAAAACCGTGTACGGAATTTTATTCATCTAGCTATTCAAGTGTTTGAGTTATAGTGTTCACATGACTTCGGACATACAGACAGACTTCCCGTTGACGGATTTTGTCCAACATTTGATAGAAACCTACAAATTATGTTTAAAGACCACATACAAAATTTCATCCCCGTAGCTCTAATAGTTTTCGAGTTATCGTGTTCACAGACACACAGACAGACATAATTCCAAAATTGTGTTTTTCGGAATCAGGGATTCGTCAAAATCTCGAGTTCGAATTTTTTGACGATTACAATACTTTCTCTTTGTATACTTCGTATACGAGAAAGTAAAAAAGTATGACGGGATATTTAAAGATTGTATTTAAGAATGAGATTCCTATGAAAAGTTTTTATTTGTTAGCATTTTCAAGTTCTGAATGATTTAATTAATAAGGTATATTTTATTCACAGATATTATAAAATTGTCAGTAATGTGATATTTTTTGATGGACAAATCTCGGAATAAAACAGAAAAATATGAGTAATTCTTCCTTCTTCTTTATTTTGTTTTCTTTTTCTGATGTAATTAGTCTAGATTTCTAGAGATAAAATCGTTAGTTACTGAACTGTTTATAAATTAATAAAAATCTAAGAATACTTTTTTATGATGTAGTTATCACCTATTCATTGACACCAAATAAAATTACATTTATACCAGAATTCGTAGTTCTAGAACTTAAGATCTCTAAACAATAACGTAAACATACAGTTTGTTTCATTATAGTTTATTTATCAGTACTGTTTAATTAACAATACTGTTAGTAGTCAACTAGTTTATTTGTCAATATTATTAATAATATTTTCACAAAGTTATTGAAGTCATTAATGTGCTCATGTTATTATTGAATACATTATTTAAAAAGAATTTTGCATAATAATTTTTAGAACGTCATCTGTTTTTTTTATCATGTTCGGTCTTAGAAATTTTCGCAACACATGAAGCAGAAATGATTTTATAATCTAAGACTAAAATGTTAGTTAAAGGAAATGTTATTGGATTTTGATTTCTATAGCGAAGTGAAATTTTTAACAGATAATATGCTGTAGAGAAAAAGATGTAGTTTCCTTCCATATGTTAGTTTATAAAATATCGACAAAATTGTTTAACCCAGTGCGGAAATTTTGAATAAACCGGAATATTCAGTTTAACTGTGTTAACCGAAGAGTTCAGTCAAGAAGAAATAGGTTACGGAAATCAGAGACTACTCATACTATATATCCTAAATTTTAAGAATGAGATTTGAGAAAAATATATTACCTTGTACTAGTCTGCATTGCACCAGAGGAATTCAAAGATATTTGTGAAAGAAATGCTTCTGACATTAATCCGATAAGTGTGATTTTCATTTAATGCATCTATTTAGCTTCTCATAGCTTGCAAGATGGGAGATCAGTTAAGTTACAACAAAACCTATTCTATGAAGAACTAATGTCGGTTTTGCTTAAATATATTCGAACATAAGGCTTTTTATTAGAAAATAACAATTTATTTATAAAAAAATCAATTCATTGCTTTCCTTTCACAACCACATAAAAGTGAAACTGAAAAAAATAATTGATTTGATGAATTACGCTAACAAAATTAATTTCACGGTTGTATCTTGGTTGCTGCTAAAACTACCTTGCCCTTAAGATTTGAATTCCAAAGTTTTCCACTGTCAAAAAAATTGTTAAATAATAGTTTCTTCAACTTAATGTTGAATTTTTACTGATAAGTCATGAACGTCGGACAGTTTGATGGACAAGATAGAAAAATCAAAATGTTTCGCTTAGTTGTAAAAATAGAATACGAGAATTTTGTAGTTGAGGACCTCGTTAAAATTTAATTGGATTTTCATTGGAGACTTTGTGCAATGAAACAGGATATTCATGTTCATTTTTAGAAAAGCAGTAAATGTGCTGTAAAGGAACGCGCAATCTTCTTCTAGAGCTCGTAAGTTCTACGAAAAGATGTAATTTCTATGAAAGAAGCAGATTCTATGAAAAGAAATCGCAGTTCATCTGTTTCAGAATTAACTACATTTAAAAAAAATATTTTTAATTTGTTAATTTACTTTTACAAAACACTAGAAGACAATAGGTAAATTGAACTCATTATTATTTTTTTAAATTTTATTTATTTCTTGTTTTGAGGGTAAGAGACGGAAAAAAAGAAATCCATGCATTTAGAATTAAATCTTCAACCATTAACGCAGAAAAAAAAACACAAAATGTTTTTTTGGTACAGTGGAATATTTCACATGTTATGAAGTAATAATTCATGATATTTCTTCCATATTTTTTGTTCCTCTATTTTGTTTTGTATTTGATTACTTCCACGTTTTCGATTATATTCGATTTTTTGGCTTTTCTATTTTTGTTTTATTATATGAATGACTATTTATTTACTCACTAAAATGTCGTAAAAAGGTAATCTGCGTCATCACATCATCCTAAAGTTTATAACATGATATAAAAAATTGGAATATTTGAAAAAGGTATTTCCTTTTACGGATAAAACTTCAAGAGAAAATATCAAAATGTTTTGAAAAAAAGATCAAAATCCAACAATTTCGTGACGAGTAATTTATACATTCTAAGGAAAAAAAATTATTCAACTATAAAAAAAATCAATAAGAATTTTTTTCTTTAAAGCACACCGTCTTCTCTTTATACTCGTTCTACCAGTTATTCTGTCTATTCTATTCTACAAAGGTTTTTTTGTAATAATGAATATTTCTGAAAGATATTCGATACATAAAATTGGCCCATGATCGTATTAAATCAAGAAAATGTTTCATTTATCTTCACCCAAAGGCACCCAATTAACGACCCAGAATTACATTTTTCCTTTTCTATAATAAACTATGTGAATAGAAAATACATTAGGATTGATCAAACATCACAAAAATATTTATTATGAAAAGTTCTATGACAAATGGATGCGTCAATAAATCATATTTGACTGTTAAGCATAATTTACATTTCCAACATAGCTGAAGACAGTCAGCATGTATGGATAACATATAACCGCTACAGATAAATCTCGTACCAATCTTTTATGTTCTCGATCACAATAGAAATACCAAAATGGCGCCTTGACAAACAAAACTCATCTTTTCATTAAAAAAAAGGCACTCTTTAAAACAGTTCGAAATGATTAATTTGCCGAAAGAAAGGAGAGCACATTCTTCCGAGGCATTTCCACCCTAACAATAGAATAATGAATTATTATTATGCTAAGGAATGTGCCTTTGAGACCTTGATAATACAAACGGGCTAAATTTAGAATGTGAAAAGAAGTCCAGGTGGATGATAAAGCACGTCTTGTGGAATACATGTGAGATAAAGCTTTTACGAAAATGGCTAGAAATCAAATACGTAGTCTCTGATCAGTCTCGTCATCTGCTACTGCTGAATCTGAAATTCTGAATTTTCCTCTCATCAACTTTATTAAATTCGCGATTCTTTAAAATGTCGCTCGTTTGAACCTTAAGTTAACAGCATGAAATTATCGTCTGCATTTTGAAATCGAGTTCTATCAAAGAGTATTCTTTGTTGTTTAAATCTAAATCTACCGAAGTAAGACTTCTCTTTGTAATGCAAATAACATATCTTTAGAAAACTAATATGTTAAGAATGATTACCATAATCATGTATTTGGAAGTAAGTATGGAATTGAAAATGTAAATAAACAGCTTAAAGGCAAGATTTTATATCTTAATTTGTTGTCTCTAACTGTCATTTGTTTATTATTACGATTTACGAGATTTCTTTGGATTTGGAATAAGGAATTAAAAATAATTTATCAGAATACATATACTGCCCCCAAACAACAATCAGTAATACTTTCAAGAGTATCTAGCGACCCGATGGCCAAGGAGGCGAGTAGTTAAAATAATTTTCTAACAGCTTAGCGGGAAGCTAGGTAGCTTAATTAAAGAAAGAGATAAAGACAAGAAACTAGAAAAAAAGAGAAGAAATTTCACTATCCAGATTTGTTTCACAGAGATTATTTACTATCTCTCTCATTATCATTATATTTCTGTTCCTTCCCCCCTGAACCTTTGACCTTCTGAACATATCCTTTCTTGTGATTTGGTTAGTCACGGTGTTTTTAAACTTTTTTTTGAGTGCGCTTTGGAAGGAAAACTTTAATGCGGTATAAACCTCAGGATCCGTTAGAATTAGCCATAGCGTAATTCTTTCTTTAACCTCGGTCAGCTACAAATCGTATGGAATGGATTCTAGTTTGTGGTGGTTTTTGTATTTGTATTCCTAACTTGATAAAGCAGGAGTGTGAAAAAAACTCATGCACATTATTTTCATGACTGCTATGTGTAAAATTTTGAATGGGTCACGTTTCGAAGATGTTATGGGTATGCAATGAGTTCCACTACACATTTAAATCCTTGTCACGGCACCAAATAGCGTTGATCGGGAATAGATGATAGTTGCTTTGAGATATCTTATGTATTATTACAACAGATGTCTTAAAAATTGAGAGAAATATACAGTTTTTTCTTCGTCAAATAAAACATAATATGAATGATTACAGTGATCTTTTCAGAATTTCAAAGAATCAAATTTTAAAGACTAAATCCAGAGATGAAAATACTGTGAATAAGTATTTTTACAAAAGCTGAAAAGTATTAACCAAAATAATCCTAGGTATCGATGGACATAGCTAATTTCTTTTTTAGAGCACAAGTTTATTCACAAAATAATGTTTAATCTGGTGGGAGTTGAAAAACTTCCGTATTTATTTGGAGTTGCGAACAGACAAGATGAAAAATCAGCTCATGATATGATCAAAATTTTTATCTATACCTCAGAACACTCCTGGCTTGAATCTCAACGAACCTATTCTTTCACCTTTATTAAGCATTATTTTATTTATCAGATTGGATGGAACTTAAGCGATGTGTTGACTATACTCCTCAATCCGATTGCTGCATATTACTGCATTACACAATAAGTTTGTTGTTGAAGCTCGCCTCTGTATTTTAGCTAAATATTTTTTTACATAACGTAGAGCTGATTTCTAAATGATCTACCCTGTCTTTTTCAAAGTATGCGAGTTAAAATTTAAAGGAATAACCAAAGCATTAGAATATTAACAAATCCATTCACTGGACAAAAATTTATACAAGAGGATTTTATCTCAATTTCTTGATCATATCCGATCTTAGTTTAATTTTTCATATAAACTTCACGCACTTATGAGTTAGTGAAAATGATAAAAGTTTTAAAAATCGATGAATGAACGCAATTCTTATAATTCCATACTAACGAGATGTTTACTAAAACTATTGCCAAAAGACTAGTACTTAGCAGAAGCTTCATAATTACCTTCGAAGAGTAACAAATAAATCGAGTGTTTCATAGTATCTCATAATACATGAAGATGATGACAATCATTTGTCTGCGCATTCTTCGCTTTTAGCTTGCAGACTGCTACAGCCACTAAAATGACTTTAAAAATCTACAATTGGTCTGTCAAGGCCATTTTACGAAAAAAAGGGTCACACATTTTTATTTGGGTTGAATATCGGATACGAGTTGAAATACATTTAACAAGCCTTGTCTTAATTTATTTTGGTTTAACTTCATAAACTCCCGGTTTTGAAACAACTCAAGGACTATTTTGAGATGGGTCACGTAATTTTCTACCATGATCCGATGTCGTCCTCGTCATCCAATCATGGACGACCTCTCTCTACTTCTACACCACAGCAGCTGGTGGGAGTTGAACACGCTCACACTGGTTCTGCAATATGCGTGATTTGAATGTGACCCACCGGTGGTATACGCCGGAATGAACGTTTTAAATCAACTCACCAAACTTCAGTGCACTTGTCCACCATCGATAGAGAAGCCTTGTGCAGCTTCCAGTTGGGATGTTATTTAAGTAAATAAAATACTATAGTCTTTTTATAAATGTTAGCACTACCTGATGTCACTAGTGCGTTTTAAATCACTCTTTAATTCTTGAATAAATGCGTCTTGATTGATTACACGTAGACAGCCTATAATAATTCAAAAATATCAACCTACTAGCTGTTACCCGCGACTTTGTGCGCGAAGAATTTGAATTATTCTTTTTTTTTTAATTCACGAATGTAAATGTTTTGTTGCATTTTGAAAGGGGAAAGTAAAAGTTCTGACGGTGATAATACTTAATTGGACGGCTGACAGGAGTGTACTGTACATGTATGCTGATATAGTTATGTAAATTGTTTATCTATTCTAATATACTTTTGTATACCACGTTATTTCCACGGATGTAGAGGTTGTGTGGGCTGGACACACGTGAACACGCCATATATCGTTGCCCATGCGAAAAATATGGTTTTTCCAAATGTACGCCTGCCACTTTCAGTATCTGGCCCTGAGCCTGGCAAATGATATTTTTAAAGGGATTTGTTACCTTTTGAACTGAGATGATAAATCCTTCGGTATTATCGGAAGGCGTGGAATTAAAACACTCTCTCTTCTCCCTATATCAGTCATAACAGTAGCTTTCACGACGTTTGTACCTAGGTGTGTAATTGTTAACCGTGTGGCATTGCGGAGTTTCGGTATATCGAGGTTACGTATTAGTAGTACTGGCACACATACTTTCAATCTCGGCTTGTCGGAAGGTGCCCCTGAAAATTCTAAGATGTTGAAGAAAAAAAATGATGATAAAAAAAAAAAACTACAAAATATGATGTTCCTTGTTAATGCCCATTACCGAATCTACAGATGGATATTCTGTAATATCTCACTGTGAAAATTAAATAAAACACCGAAAGAATAATTCACTAACGTCATTGGATCACTGTGTAACCGTATTAAAAGCTGTAAATGCTATGACAACAGGAAACCGGAAGTGTAAAGTCTCCTTTGTTGTTTATGGTCAAAGAAGGCAATATTTTCTTATATTAACTTTAACACTGGCAAAAGCCCGGGCGCGAAACAGTAATTTGGCTTGAATTTATTTCTATAAGAATAAAAAGAATTGTTAGAAATTACGTTACAAAAATATTTTTAAACCTTAATAACAATCAGAGAAAACATTTCATCGCAATGGAATTAATAGCATTAAAAAGATAAATTTCTGGTCTTTAAAATGGCATAAAAACAATTGTTGTCTAATAAATATTTCAGAAGTTATTGGCAAAAAACGTCTAAGCATAAAGCTTAAAAGCGACTAATTTTCGTTATTTAATTAAATATTTAAGAATTAATTAACTCTGAAAGTTGAAAATAGCACCTTTGACCTAGAAATATGCTGTAGAATGTCGTGTGTAAATTTCATGTCGCTACCGTTCACCGTTTAGGAAGAGTTCTTGTGACCGACCGACCGACAGATACATGTAATTTCTGCCTTATTTTATGGATATTTATAAACATAAGCAAAATTTTCGGAAATAAAGGTAAATTAGTTCAAAGTCTAACCATTTCTTAGCAACTGAGTAGCTATAAATTTGCGTTATTTCAAAATCGTCTGCACGTAAAACTTTAAAAAATTAATAAAAATTGAAGAAAAAATATCACAGAAAATAATTTGGTATCATTGAAAAGGTACAATTTTGCACTGTAACATGGTATAAATATAATTTGTATCGGACAATTTGTTCCGAAGTTACAGCGGAAAAAAGGATTACGTGATAGCTGATTTTAAAAATAATTTATTCCACATGTTTTCGCATTCCTGAAGGATCACGTGACAGTTGATTGAAAAATGAAATAATCTTCATCGAGAATCGCTGAGTCAATGGGCTTTGTTAATTATTTAATTGTTGTCTGTAGTCAAAAATTAATTTAACGTGATTTCACCTAGCTTAAGTCCGTTCTTGGGTTTCAAGCTACAACTCGGCCAATTTTCATCTAAATCGGTTTTGTAGTTTGGTCGTGAAAGCGTAACAAACAGACAGACAGACACACTTTCGCATTTAGTATATTATTAAGGATTTAGATTATACATACATTTATATTATCCTACTAACCTATGTTTATCATATAATTTTCTTTAAATTTTAATATGGGCTGTATTATTCTCCTGTGGATAAACGACAATTATAGAGATGAGCATTGAAGAATTTATTTATACAATGATGTCATTGTTATCGTCTTCAATTCATCAAGGAAGAGAAAAAAATGACGTCATTGTTAAATGATTGTAATGAAATGCTAAATAATTCAGCAACAATAATTATCGTGACCAAATTATAAATGGCAGCATCCAACAATATATTTCATTCGAAACCGAAATTACTTTAATACAATTAATTCTCATTTTCATAATTCAATTAAGAGAAGTAAATTCAATGCTCTCTTCCTTTTTAGATTAAGATAAAGATTTCGTCTAGTATTTTTTTCAAATTTTCTGTCGTTTCATTTGCATTAAGATATTTTTAAAATCAAAATCAGTGAATTTTTTATACTAAGGCTTTGTTTAAATAATAGAAGTTGATTTAATTAATTAAAGGAACTTGAATTTCAGAAGAGAGGGAATTCTACGAGACAGCATCTTTCAACAAATTCCTTTTGGGGGAATTACTTCTAAGACAGGTATTTGTTCAATTTTAGAAAATGTGTGTTTTTCTTATTTTTTTCCGTATGTGTTGTTCTCTTGTGTGGTAGATAGATAGCGATAAATCAAACAGAAGTCCCAGAAGAACAAATTTTTATTTACTTGACGTCTGCTTTTTTTTAATGCAATCGTTTTAAAATTGATTAAAAGAAGATTTGTGAGGTTATACCATTAATTGGAGGTGAAGAGAAACCCTAAGATGTCCCATTCAGACATTAACCCTTAAAGGCCCAGTGTTGCCTTTAAGCAACATACCCAATTTTGTCTCCTAAAATCCTGAGAATAGGACTGAAGCTCTTGTACCTGTTGTTGCCAATAGGGTACATACTGACATTTTTATTAAATCCCACCAGATACAGAGAAGCACTTTCTTGTTAGTTAGGGCTCGTATTGCAACCGATCCTGCTGATTCCCTAGGTTCTGACCACCCTCCTTGATGGCTTGTATTGTTGTAGTACACCCATTTTTCATCACAGGTCACAGTTCTGTCCAGAATTTTCTCTTTCCTTTGATCTCTGAGCAGAGCCAAACAGGCCGCTTTTCTCTTGCTCTTGTCTTAAGTAATCAATTCGTGAGGCACCCAGCGGTTGAAATTAAACGTTACATTTATGCGTTTCAGGGCGTTAACTATTGTTTTTTGGCAAACGTCAAGCTCTAACGCAATAGTTCGTGTTGAAACATTTCTGTCTTGATCAATGATTTTCTTTAACTGCTCACAATCAACTTCAATATGGCGGCCAGAACGTGGTTCATCTTCAATGTCGAAATTCCCAGCCTTAAACGTCCGAAACCAAACTTTGACTGTATCATAAGAAACAGTATTGATGCCTAAACTTTCACACATTTTTTTGTGGCATTCAGTCGTACTGAGTTTACTCACAGTACATAATCGTTCTGATCTGTTGACGTGATAGCTCCATTTTAAACACTTTTTTGACGCACAAGATAATAAATTTTCAACAAACAAATCATACAATCTTGTAGATCCAATTCTCAGCTTTCGAATGCAAAAGTCCGTTTGTGGAAAGGTTAACAACCCCAGAAATGACAGCTGTTGGCGCGGAGGTATCTCCCCTCGGAGGAAAACTTTTTACTCAACCTGATATTATGATCCAGCGTTTCAAAAGTGCTAAGTAAACCAATTAGCTTGCGAAAATCACAGGACGCAGCAGAAAATGGACTTGCTTCCAACACGCGGAAATCGCGGGATATGCAGTCAAAGGGTTAACCAGTATTCCTTGTTACAAATAATAGAAATATAAATTAAAAGGTAAAAATTATAAATAAGAAACAGAAGATTTAAACAAAAAACGATGACAATATACCTTTTTGCGTGCTCAACGCAACAGCATCAAGTGATTGCATCAACAAAAGAATTACAACAATTAATATTTAGAACACATAAAATAGAATTTAGAATGTAAAAGAGATTATTCAATACGGAAGGAGTGGAAAAGAACCCGAATGACCAACTTCTTCGAAGGCCACTAGCCATAGGAGTTCTAAAATGGACAAAATTTTCTGTCAAGGGTAAGATTATAAATCAAAAGTATACTCTCTGTGGCCTGAATTTTGTCCAACCACAAAAAGAGAAACATTTTGAAAAATCAAGAGGCAAAAATCCTAAATAAAATCCAAAAGAAGCTAGAGTTAGTAAAATAATTTACACTCTCTGCCGAAATTATGATGTAAACAGGAGACGCCAGACGCGAAATGACAATGAGAATAGAAATTATTTATAGTTAATATCTTTGGTAAATTTTGATAATTATTACTGTTATTCCTTTCTCCAGACTTCCATGTCACAGCAGCGAGTCGACGTTTGGTTCTAGACGTCAGATTTAACGTACACCAGTCTTACTTACAAAGCGGATATATGTTGGAATCTAGTTTCGAGCCCTACCACCAGTGCACAAGGAAACTTTTACAGCGAATACGAGGTGTTCTAATGAAAAGTTGTTTTACTTGGACGTTGAATAGTTTGTAATGCGTTTAAATCGTTGATATATAGCGTAAATTCGACACTTAAGAAAGTCTAACTTTTACACATGAAACTCAGTGCAATCAAAATACTGAAAAAGCTTTTTTATATGCTCATTTATAATAGCAGCGAAAAGCAAATTAAATTCGTAGATTTTAGTGAATTGTTTGTTACTTCTGTTCATAGTTACTAAAGTTATACAAGTGCGAATCGCATTATTAATCCAAGAAGAAATCTCTCGCATAGTTTAAGAGATTTAAAGATATTGTTTTCAAGATAATGTTTAACTCAATTATAACATCGTGAATTATGAAAATGCATGACTTGAAACCGGAGAATGTCAAGGAATTTTTCAAAATTTTCTATGAATAAGAGTTTTTAATATAGAAATTCTCCAGAATGATACTGTTAACTTGTTTTCTGCACTAAAAAAGTTTAAAATTTTCGATGTATGTTTCTCCTTCCAAATAATTGTTTACAGGAAATTTCTACAAATCTTTTGAGCATTTAGTTGTTTAAATCTTTTACTTCTGGACATCTCAGGAAAGAAAGATGTCATATCTTCCATGATATCCCATAAAAAGATCGCACATTTCGAAATAGATATTTTTCTTTTTTTTCTTCATCCAGGAAAAAAACCGTGAAGCGGACGAGGAAAAAGTAGTTATTTTTTCATATTTGAAACCATTTTGAGATGAATGAAATCTCTCCAGGGTTGCGTCCATGCGCGAGTTCGATAGATCTCCGAAATAAACTGTGATAGAAACTCACAAAAGCAGAAATTCCACCTTAAACTGTTTAAGAGATTTGTTTCTGAGAGACAGAAGAAAGTCTGAAAACAATCTAATAAAGTTATATTCTGTTTGCTGTTGTGAAATTTCAGCGGAAGTAATCGCCAGTTGAGGTAAACCCACAAATATTACATCTATTAGTTTCGATAAAATACAATTCACTTGAAATCCTCATCTAGTCAAATATCTATTGCATCTCTAACCAATTTTAGGTTCTTAGATTTTGTCTGTCAAGGTGTCTAATAGAGGCGGCTGTTAAAATAACAATTTTTATAAACATACCGCAATGTCTCGATGTGTCTTTTCCTTTTTTTATTTAGGTTTGAAAAGTATGTTTCGCTTTTGTTCTATTTAGATTTCAATCTTAAGAATAAGCAAGATCATATTTTAAGAATAAACTTACGTGTATTTTCTATACTTCCATATTAAAATTATTACTGTTTGCGCAAGGATGACATAGAATAAAAATTTTCACCAGTTTTGTGCGATGTCATATTAATGTCAATGCTCACAGAAATCTCAGAAAGCCTTTGTAAAAACTATAATTACAACCTATATTTGTATATTTGAAACTCTTAAATTAACTTAAAGTTTTCGTTCTGTACAGTTAGTTCTATCATGAAGCAACGTAGTTTGGCATTTTCATATGTAAGAAGAGTTTAAAATATTTTCATAGCTAAGAACGCACGCGAAGAATAGCCATTTTAAATCAACATAAAAAAATTCTAATCGTTTTTCAGAAGAAAGAAGAAAGCCCAGTCTCTATTTTCTATTCTTTGGAGCCTACATTTCCAACAAATCCTTTCTTAGACATGTTAATTCTTTTTATCGAATTCTATGTTTTCGGTTATAAGTAAATAACTATGCTCACATAAACCGAAGACACTGCTTACATAGTAAAAGAGTAAACACTTCCCGGAGAGTACCACAAAAATAACCAGAACACAGGAGCCCGTCAGAATAAATTGTGTTGGTTAGAATAAATAAACGACAGGCGCATTCGGGTTTTGAAAAAAGAATTACTGTTTTTTGTAAGCAATAGTTCCTTGATTCCTTATTCGTTTCATAATTATCTTACTTTGGAGACAGCAGCGCTTTCATTTCGCTCATAACGCAATTAATAAGTACATGTGTATAATAATACATATCCCAAACACTTTCTCTGTGTTAATGTACTAGAAAATAAAGTTACAACTATTTAAAATAACTCCTCTTTTTCTTTCAAAAATTCTCCAATTCTTTTATTCTAAACGCTACTAAAAGTAGAATTTCAGTTTTATATTATTCTCGGTCAGATGAAATTTCTTTAGGAATGGAGTGTAAAAAGAGATGGCAAAACAGTTTTTTATTCTTTCAAAATTCTTTCAAAGGAATTTTCATAAACACCTGAATAATACATGAATATGTGAGTTTGTCAGCAAGTAAAAACTATCTATTTTTATTTCGAGACAAATTATTTCCAAAGAAATTATTTCTTTTGCTTTTTAAAAAAATAATAACAATTTAGCTTTTTTCAATGAATATAAGCATTGAATAATAAATTTCATTTTTTAAATAATGTATTTTGAGTTTAAATTTATATTTATAAAACTTAATGAACACGTAGCACAGGTACAGGAAACAATAGTTCTTTCACAGATTACCAATATAAATAGACAACAATTCACAGGTAATAACAGTTCAGCACTTTGTTATCTAACAACACAAACAGTCAGCAAATAACTAGCAACGACAATAACTGCACTTTCAATAGCGCTCAGCTCACCAGCTTACTAGCTCGCACAGCGGATAGGACTCCAAAGAGGTTCGCGCTCCAAGGCGATCCTAGTCGATCAACAATCCCCTTCGTCCAAGCGCTCTCCTTATATAGTTTTCCCCGAAAACGCAACAGGACGCGATGTCACATGGAATGATCTAGCACATTCATGGTGTATCTTCTCTCATAATAGAAATATCGAGAAGATTCCAGCCCCTTTAAGATCCCATATTTCGTAGCCAAAGTCGCCAAATTTGTCGCCAAGATGGTCGCCAAGGTCGGGGAACCAGACGTGGCTGCTGCTAGCTATTCCATACTTACCCCTGTAAAACTCTCTTCCCAACCATAAGACTCACATTGCTGGGAAGCGACTTTCCATGTTTGTAACAATACAATGATTCAGTAATTTGAAAGCACTGTGTACGGGATGAGCGAGATGATGCAGTGATAAAGGCGCTGAATGGACATTGACGAGGCATGACTGAAGTAATCTTAATCTGGAGTAAAAAGCTGACCGGTGGTGTGTATGAATCTGATAATAATGAAGATTTTACTCTACGGAACCCTCACAAGGGGATGCGTCCAGTCATCGGCGATAAGGCAGTTAACCAGGTTCACAAACATTGTTGCACATCTCGGAGAACTGAGAACCTGTTGACTTGCACGGCAACTTCTCATCCTCATGTTCGAAGTGCCTCCCCCGCTTCGATGACTATAATCAAAATAATCTAATATTTCAAACCGTATGGAATTTTTTTCCTTATTTTCACTCATTTTCAACATGGCGAAGCATTTCACTGAAAAGCAAATTTTATCAATTATTTATTCAATATTTTTGATGGAACTGGAGAAAAAAAACCTTATAAAATGTTTTTATTTAATTTCACGCGCTTTTTAAGAAATCACCTACTTTTCTTTTAAACAGTGTTTCACTAAAAATAACATTACTGGAAGTTTCTGTTAGAGCTTTCTGCACTTTTTCAATTTACTGAATCCCTAGTCTAGACACCAATGCCTTTGAATAAGATAATTAATTAATTTTTTTGTTCTTTACTACTGGCAACCAAAACCTATTTAAGCTGATGTTCATTAGCTGTTTCAAACAGTTTCTAACTTGAGCGAAAAAAGAAGAAAGTTTTAAATTGTGAGAAATTACCATGTTTTCTTTTAAGGATGCAAAATTTCTATTTATATCAAGCGGAGTTCTGAGTCAATTTAGAAATAGTGGAAATGTATAAATTATTACTCCACACGATCCTTTTTAACTTACAATTACTTTCATAAATATTCAGGATGAAAGAGCCAGAAAGTTTACATTTTAAAACATATTTTAACCTGCATTAACTCTTAGTGTCAAAAGCATTTAATTGTAAATGGAAAACTTATTTCATTTTCTTTAAAATAAGTAGTTGTAGGTAAAGAAGCTAAAATTGATTCTTTATCTGAAAAATCTTATTTCAATCAAATACTTCTTTGAATATTATGCACTTAGAAATTTTAAATTTTTCACTGTAAGTGGAGAAAATAAAATATTCTGTTTCTGAAAGGATTTTTGTTTTATGAAAATTTGAGTTGGAAATGCATTAAATGAATTGTTCGAAAGGAACTGATTTTTTTAGTAAACTTCCATTTGTTTCTGTTTCATTTCTTCTCCTGTTTTGAGATTTTAACTTAACTGTTTAGTTCTGGAATTGCGTTTCTTGTTATTTGAATTCCTAATTTGAAATGTAGCAATAAATGGCTTGAATATTTAAGATTATATTTCTGATCATGTGGATATTGCAGATGAGAAATTATTACACTGGATTTACTGCGATTATTCGAAATTTGTGATTTTATTTAATTATCAATGTGGCAGCTAAAAAAAAAAAATATTTATGAAGAAATTTTCAGTAGTTCAAAATGCAGTAGATAAAGGGTTAAAATATCTATGACGAATATTGAAAAACATGTAGCTGCAAAAGTGTGGAGAATTACAAATTTAGGATAAAATAACCCAGTACATAAAGCGATAACTTAATTTGGATAATGATGACAATTCATTTTCAAATGACACAGTTCAAATACTACTTCAGGTCAGTTTCATATTAAAATCCATTGCACATTTTATAGGAGTGAAAAGGACACTACATCATATCTTTTAATGAAAGAAAAGGCAAAATTCTACTTTAATGCATTCTAATCTCTTTTGTACAACGAAATCCTCTGCAATACTTTATAATTTAAATTTTTAGAAAGCTTTAGTTCAGACAATTTAGATATTTCAATCCTGATGCCTCGAAATTATCAACTTTTTATGTTTGTATCAAAATTTGCTACACGTAATTATTTCCTGATATAAAATGCAACAATCACGCAGATGAGTTTTAAAAATATTTTTTAAAGACGGAACCAAACAAGTCTTTCTTGTAAACCCCCTCAAGATTTAACATGCCAGAAATGCTGTTCATTCTCAATTAGAATTGCCATTACGAACATGATTTGACACAGTTTTGAGCTTTGCAAAATGAAACATGTTGATTTGTTTCATCAAAAACTAATTTTTTATAACCTCAGCGATCATTTGCTTCCCTATTTAACGCGTAGTTTTATAAGTTGAATAAAAATTGCTAAATAGATTTAATATAAATTATGAACTTTTGTTTCACCTTAAAATTACAGAGCTGAAAATTTACCGTTGTTTTATATCAGGTATCGGCAAAAATCATTAGTGGAGAACATATCTTTGAAGATGCAAAAATTATTGGTAAATCAATTTGCCATAATTCTGATAAACTAGACAGCTCAATTGTTGCATACGTTTATCTCATGCCAACTTTTCTTGTATAGATATTCTAAACTGGACTATTTATCGTATTGAACTATATTTCAGACTATTTATACTATTTATTTCAGACTATTTATTATTTATTATTGAGTCCGCTAAAACCAAATATACTGTACGATAAATCAAATAATTTTTTATCAATAAATCTTATTGAATTGAAGTGTTTGCTTACGAGCTTAAAAGAGTAGGAGAAGAGTGTCCCCTAAATCAAACATAATTTTAATTTAATTAATATCACCCATTAACAAATAAAAGTATGCTTGTTCAAACAACATTAATCAAAAATATTTTACTAGAAAGAATTTTAATTCTTGAACCAAATGATAACTTGAATTCCGAAGGAAAAATATTTCAAAGCATTTTTAAATTACTTCTACTCAATAACTGACACAACTAATAATACATATTCATTTTTACGAAGAGAGAAGATATGTGAATTCCTTTTATCTCGGTGTCTCAGACGAATGAATTCTACGCTGTTTACAATGTCAGGTTGTCTAGATTAATTTCTTGGGCAAATATTTTATTTTCATGAATCATTCAGTCGTTTTAAATCTATCTTAAAATGCAAAACTTGCATAAATTTGAGCCGGAGCCTTTTGATTATCTTTATTTATCGAACAAGAACCCAAATGCAATTTTCCAGAGGCAGAATAATGATTTCTATTTGCTTTGAATGGCATCTTGTTGTGCGTTGTGTGTACCAAAAAGGCACATATTAATATGATTTCGAGGATATTCACAGAAGTCATCGACGAGATATTTGATTGTCAATAGAGTGAGAAAAGGTTTCTAAGAAAATTCAGGGGGGGGGTTGTGTAAAGTTTAAAAGATTTGAAGAATTTTTCCAAAAAGTGGAAATAATTCTATATGCAAAGACTCCAATGTTTTCCACATTTGACAGATAAAAATTATAAAAGAATTTCAGTCCATTTAACATCAATTTTGACTGAAATTGTATTAGTGTGGTTTTTGATTACCCAATCCATAAGGAAATGATCCTAAATTTGTCGAGAAATTTGAAACAAAAATGATCTCTCAAAAATTTAAAGTATGTAAACCCTGTTAAAAATTCAGGCTTATATTCACCAGAAGTATAGTAAAATTGATAAATTTTTATAAAAAGATTGAATCTTATTTGCTTTTAATTTAATTTCAATTCGTAGCTTTGATTTGAAAGTATCATAAAACTCTTTCACTAGAATTGTTGCAGTGCAATAAAGGATATTTGTAAGAAACTATTCGTGGAAAGATAAAAGAAAACCGTTATTTTAATTAAATTTAACTTTTTTTATATTGGCATAATTGAGACGCTCAAGCTGTAGCTAATGGCTTCTTCATTTTTTAAGCATGAAGGCTTAAATCAGTTTAGAAAGTAATGCATGTGTACCTGTGAAAGCTTAGCGCAGAAAGAATCTTAAATTAATCAGTTAGAAATAAGAACTGAGGAATTTTTCAATTGCTTTACTAAATAACTTAAAGGAAAATATTTCTTTTATGCAAGCATACATGCCAAACTGATTTGTCACAGCACAGCTGAAAGATCTTTGATATGAATGTTATTTTTAAAAAGTCTAGGTTACTGACTTGTAAAAAATCAATATTTATGATTGAATCATAACTGGAACTATTTATAGTACTTTTATTTATATGTTTTACGCATATTTTTCTGAAGGAAAGGAAAATATTGAATGCATTTCCAATTTTAGATCTTTATTTATGATCACATTTGGAAAATGCGTTCAGATCACCTCCTTTATACTTATGCGTAATTGCTCTTTTCCATTTATTTTATCTGAATGAAAATAAGAATTCTTGCTCCAATAAAATGTACGCATTGAGCCCAATGTACCCAATACAGTGATGTACCATATTGTACATTTCAGAAATTTGACGAAATTCCTGAAAGTGCGAACAGCCCATTTTAAGGTTAATCTTTTGAAATTAGCTTCTTATAGTAAAACCCAGATTAGGTTTTACATTAAAACAAACTGTAAAAATGCAAATACAAGAATTTTACATGATAAATGGTTTCGTTTAAGTCTTCGAAATGTCTTGGAATTTAAGCTTTCGAGTAAGAAGAAAATAAATTTCTTAAAGAGGAGAACATTTTTTTCCCCGTCACAAACTACGTCCGTTTTAAATATTCTTTTCTTATTTCAAATATAAAAGTGAAAAT
>BGPR01029052.1:0-19530 GCA_013235015.1 Araneus ventricosus | reverse complement strand
TTATTAAAATGTTTTTTTTTCGTGAAGATCCAAGCTCTTTATTAATCTGACCAAATGCAGCGGCATTTTCAGGAGGCGATAGGTTTTACAGAATAAGTCTCAATGCCTTTGAAAATGAGTAAACTGTTGACGTGATAGGCAACTGAGCTGTGTTTTAGAATTTAAAATATCATTTTCTTTATGTGATGTTTTATAAATAATAACTCTGCATGATTTGGTACTTCTTTAGGCTACCATCCCATAAAATCTTTTGCATTAGATGGTACACACAGCAGTCCACAGTTTCTGAGGATCTATCAGTTAGTGAGACTACTTTCAAAGAAACACTGGCGGCTCCGTTCTTACTGATCTATCTCTAATGCAAAGTTCAACTTCGTCTATTCTATAGCAAACAAGGATTCACAAAACTGACTAAAAAAGAATGGAAGAGTCTCAGGAATTCTCTCATCCAGCTCATTGGTTTGCCATTGTGCATAGCCAGGATAGCAGGCATTATCATACATAACGGTTTTCAATGGCTGGTGGCTTTTTGCTCAGATTCCTACTTTGATAAGGACTGGGCAGCTTTTTACATACCAATGCAGCCAATGAAACTGTTTCCAGTATTCATACATTCATCTATTTCAGATTTCAAAATTTGCTTGGATAGTCAGAGAACTGCAAACTATAATGTCAGAGAGGGTTCTTGGAAGAAAAATGCGCTTTAAATTTACTATACTGTGCAGGCTGTGCTAATCTCTAGTCTCAGGTCTGGCAGAATTAAGACCTGGATAGCAGGTGTTTGACTTTGAATTAGAATCAATGTCGAAGGAGAAAGATGTTCTTTAGTCAGTGCAGACAATTCAAATGGCTGGTGTTCTTTGATCTTTAACATTTAGGGCCAGGGTGATCTGGCCTCAGGAATGTAGACATTTCAGGTGTGAGCTAGCCCAAGTCTGTGAAAGAGCTGATTTTTGGGCACTTGTCTGTTTGCTGGAGGATTCACAAGGAAGAGTCCAGCTTTCTTGCTTTTATTACCTGAATGGTGACTGGGGCTACAGCCACTCCACGCTGTTTTTGGGTTTTCAAAAGAATAAGATCTGCGGTATCTAGAAGGAGGGATGGGGATGGCCAGGCCTACAGGCTGCCTTCCAGGCGTTCATTTCAAACAGATATCCACATGCGGTCCATTTAATCTTGCATCTGGTAGATGGAAGCTTCAATATTTGCATAGTTGATTGAAAGCAGCTTTGTCCTATCAGTCCAGTTTTAAAATGTTTAGATTGTTTCACGGCTATCCCAGTAAAATCGTCTCTCCAGGTGCTGCTCCAGAGTAGTCAAGTCACATATCAGTTGTAGTAGTTCCTTTGAAAGACAAGGACAAGGTCGGTTGCTGGTGTTTTGTAAGTGCTTTATAGGGGGTTTCTGTCTGCTAGATTCCCTGCCTGCCTGTTTGACGATTTGCTGCCGTAATTATGGATTTTGCAAGTCATTTAGAGGTTCTTATTTATAGTTTAGGAGGGCCAATTGCATTTAGCTAGAAAGTCAAGTACACAATTTGCTGTGGAGGTATACAGTAGAGGTTACTAATGACCATTGAGGGTCGCCCTGGAAAATTCCACAAGTGTATTAAGATTGCAACTTGAAGATAATTTTTTAGGTTTCCTTGTTGCTCAAGTTCAATAATGCTGAGGCAGTTTAATTTGAAGCTAGAAGGACTATTTAAGCTGCATTGGAGTCAGTTATTTAGGGTATCTGTGGTTTTGTTACTTTTGGGTCAATGGGAAAGTTTATTATAATATTTGAAGTAGATATCATGACGTGAAGAAGTTTAGAAATCCCTTTAGTAGGGATAGTGTGCTAGAAATCTAGACTGAGTCTGTTGTGGTCCCCGAGAAGCCATGGTTGGACTTTTTTGAGCTTTTTACCAGTTCAGATTTGGGAGGCTGCCATTAGATGAGGAAAAGCTGAAATTCCTAGGAATGGGTTTAAACAGGTGCCTGAAAGAAGTTCTAAAGGTAGTTTAAAATTCTACACTTTGATCCTCAAAAGTCCCACCCAAAAGCTGCATTTCCCTCCCTGGATCAGTTGATAGTTTATTAAAGGCTTGTTGGTGCATTTATTTAGGCTTGCTTACTTTATTTAAAATCTGGAACTGCTCAGGATTCTTCCTAGATTTTGTGCGTTTGCTGCTTTAGCTCTATTGACATCAGATGCATTTCATAAACTATTTCTGGTTGTCTAGAACTTTTTTTGGTGGAGTATTTGTTCTTTGCTATCTAATTTTGGAAATATAAAATTTATTAATTGGTGAGATACATTTCAATTTTCTTTTAAATAAAAAAATCCTACAATTCTTCCCTTGCAGTGCTCCCAGCACTGAAAATCCAAAACATTTCTGGTTTTATGGATGCTAGATTAAAATGTGAGGTGTACATCAATGTTAATAAAAATGGGCTAAAGTAGTAAGCATTTAATTAAAACTTATTAAAGAAAATACGATTAAATTAATTGAGACACAAAACAGATGATGTTTCAGGTTACAACTCTGGCGCATGACATCATTACTGCTCGAGCACATCATGCTCATTATTGCGCAGCTCAGTAAAGTAGTTTCAAAGAGTGGCAATCATCAGGAAGAGACTAGGATCCTTCCTGACCTCTCCCTCCGTGGTACAGCATTTTTCTTTGGATTTAAAGAAGTCTTTGAAACGGCCAAGTCAGTCCACATAGGAGACTAGACTGGGAAAGGGAATTTGTTGGTGTGGGCCAGACCTCGATGGAGGTTCAAGGTACTGGCTTCCATTGAAGGTCGGGCCCTATCTTGGTGTGTGCTTCATGGTTGGAGTGCAGATATTCAGTGGAGTTCCTCCAAGAAGGAACTGGGTTTACGAGTCAATACTTGATTTGCAAGACTCACGCGTTTCTTCTCGATTTGAAAGTTTTATCAGTTTCGTCTGTGATTTGAAGCAAAGGTTCCTCCATTACTTCGTTGCTTTATGATGGTCTTTAACACGTGGCGCAGACACGTGTTCTTTGGAGTCTCAGCTGGATTCTTTGGGAGGCCACCTTTTTGTCTATAAATTGCATTGAAACCGGTTTAATTGAGTCAAAAAAATCATGTTTTACTTAAATTTTTGAACTGAGTGAGTTCGACGTTAAAGATGAAAGGTTTTAAAGATTCCGCTAGGTAGTTTTAGAGGTTGTGACCAAACTAGGTTTTGGTATTTTTTTCTTGATCTCTATTTTAATGCCATTTCTAGGACTCCAGAGCCAAGCCACAGGGTGGATTTGGTCCATTTCATGCAGGTACATGGCCATCCCCCCAGAGCTTAACAAGATCAGTGAAGCCTCCAGCCAGACACCCACCCGTGCTGGGTGTGGAATTGGTAAAGGTCGTCCTGAGTCATCTTTTCTGAGCGCCCAAAAGTTTGCTTAGCAAAGGAAACCGTTGCTTCCAGATTGTCATTCATTTGTCAATTTGCAGTTGAAGTGGCCAGAGCTTGAGATCCACTGGTTAAGCGGGTCACTGGTTTCGGCGATAATCAGGAGATGGAATTTACTGGGCCATCAGTGAGCAGTCCACTACCGGGTGGGTAGGGGTATGTGTCGGGCGGAAGAGGTCCTAGGATCCATTAGACGCGTTGGAATCCTTTGAAGGTAGGGTGGAAAGACTGAAGGGGGCTGCATAGTGCTTATCTGATTGCTTGGATCTTTGTGATCCAGATGGGGCAGGTCCAGTTTAGAATCTCTTTTGCAGATGAAGCGCACAGATCTGCAATCAGACTTGGTAGCTTTTGATACACCTGGTGCAGAGGTTGTTGTTCTTTTAAAGGTGGAGGCTATCTTTCTGCGAACTCTGCTGTTACATGGAGATCCCAGACTATCATTCCTGATGTCCAGCAGTAGAGTTTGATGAAGTAGGGGTCCAGTAGAGGTTTTAAAGGAAGTGACAGTTCATTTCTTTATTAAAAGAGCAGAAGTTTCTTCTCATGAAGCCTGCCTGCATTCCTTACTTTGGCAGAAAATTCTCTGCTTTTAGTAAATGCACATCCTTCATCACAGGATAGAAGATATCGTGCGAAAGACCAAAATGGAATTTAGCAATAGCTGTTTTTTGTTATAAGCCGAGATCTGTGATGGCGTCGAAAACCCTCCATCGATCAAAGGTGGAGGCGGTTTTATTAGAAAAATTTAGAACAATCTTGGATGCAAATTGCTGGGGTGCTTTCTCAGGAATGAGTAATTGCATTCAGGCGAGCAGTAGTCGCCACACGGTCCTCCATTCATAATAGGCTTTTCACCGTATGCTTTGAGGACTTGCCCCATGGGCTGCTGGAAGAACGCACTACCCCTGGACATTTAAAATTTAAATTCTGACTATCTTAGCTCAGGGATGGCATTGAAGTATAAAATACTGGACATTGATTTGTTTTAAGTAATTGAATGGACTTTAGTTATTGTTTTCTCGTTGGTTTAGGATTCAGTTAGTTCAGATTCAAGGACTTTCGATAAGTCCATGAATTACTGACTTTAAAGCAAAATGAATGCAGTGCGTGAATCAATTGACATTTATTGTTATTTACATGCGATGATTCGTTTTAAGATATTATGATAAACAGCCATCATCTCCGCAAAAGGTTAAAGATGTTTTGTAAAAATCGACTTTCTTCAGATTTAGTTTGGTTTAACGTTTACTAACTATTAAGAGAAACCAGATAAAGGTTTCAGAGCGCAATTTAGGAGGTCCCAGAATCTGACTGGAAACCTTTGTGCCATTAAGCGGCTTCAAGAATTAATATTTGAGGAATGTTTGGGGCTATAATAGTTTGTAGACTGATACGATTTGTCTAAAATCTGGTTTACTAAATCTCAGTAGCATAGATTTCGATTCTTTTGGTCAGTGGACGAGTCTCTGATTTAGTTTCTGGGAGATTAAAACAAGGAAGGTGTTCTGTTTTGCTGAAATTCATTAACAAGTGCGAAACCGATATGCCAGAGGGGTTCTTTATATTTCCGATTCTCCGAGGTACGTCAGCTAAGTTGAACAGCCATCCTCCTTTAAGGCTGTCTTTGGCGTATGGTTGGAGAGGCTCATAAAGCTGTTTTAAAATACCTGTCTAATTGAATGACTTGGTATTTAAGTTTAGGTTCCTCCTCATCTCTCAGAAGTTGGAAAGTGCTAGCATGGACTGCATTATTATTGGAATGGTTAGAACCAAATCTTTCGTTTGCTCTTGTAGTTTGTAGGCCAGCCCCAGATCCTCACTCGACTGTACAAATATTTGTGGGTGCTGTTTGAAATCTACCCACATCAGAGAGATTTTTTTTAGTAATGGACTTCCCCCAGCAGTATACCCAATACAAGCTCAGCCGTGTGGCTTTGGATTAAGCCTCTAGTGTAGTTCTAAATCCTTGCAAGAGTGTACATTTCTTAGGCTTACAACTTCTCTGATATTTAGCTCAATCAGAGCAACTTTTCCAATATTTGTATATTTATCCAATATAGAGGTCTCAATTATATCACTGGCCCAGAACCCAAAATTTTAGATCGACTGCAGTAACACTTGGATTAGACACATTTCATCTTGATAATTCAGCCCAAGAATGATTTCGCATCAAACATAAAATACTAGCATGGTTTCTTTTCCAAAAAGACAGTAGATTTTATCACTATTTGAGCAAAATTTAATGGCCTCGTCATTGGGAATCAATTATTCTGGACATGTTTAGGCTAATGGAAGTAAAATCCACAGAAAATACAAAAATGTCACTAAGCGAATTGCCTTGAGAGAGCCAGCTAATTCGATAAATGTCATGGCAATCAAGTAATAGAAATGCAGATAAAATGGTAACATATAAGTTACTTGTGAAGACTATGAATGACGTTAAACTTATTGCATCCAAATTAAATGAATTCCATTCGTCTGGAGTCTATACAATGGTACAGGTCAAGAAATGGATATTTTGAGACATACATGGCTAGTCAACCTCAGAAGATCATTAGGCTTACTAGGAAGACTTAGAATCTAAATTAATCCTTTTAATTACGGCTTTATTGCTATTTAATTAAATTTCAGGTGGATCGGCCTGCTCGGCTGCAGCTTTTAAGGCAGAGTTCTAGTAAACCTTAAAGGTCACCAATGGGTTGTGGATGCAAGTGCCATCTGTATTCCCTTCGAGCCGTAGCTCTAGTTTAAAATTTAAACATTGTATTTATAAAACCTTCGAATTCTGATAGATGTTAATGGGCAGAAAATGATGATATCTGGCGCAGACATTCTAGATACTTTTACTCAATGCATGTAATGCGCTGTATTGCAAGCTAATGGTTTTCAGAGAGTGATCTCAGGAGGAATTCCAGGATCCCTTACGTTTTGCTGAGTATCTGCAGTTCAGGCACTTTACTTTATGCCCCATTTATATTTAGGAAAAACATATTTATGTAAGCACCATGCAGGGATAAAGTTAAGGTTCATGAAATGGACCTGCGCTTTGCAGATTTAAAGATGAGATTTAAGAGAAAAATGGTTTTACCAGCACTATTATTCAGATTCTATGCACAAATTTAGGACACAAAACTTCATACAAATAGTAAAAGTTTGCTTTTAATATAAGAATTCCAATTTATTTCTCTGTTTTTTAATTAAATGGAAAGATATGATCTTATTACCATTTGTTGCGGTTTAGTATAGAGAAGCTTCTAAGTTAATGCGGAAATGGAAACTTTAGATTGGATGGTTATTTTATTCTGTGGATACAAATTAAGAACAGGGAAATGGAAGGTGAAAGAAAAGATGTGAAAGTCTCTTTGGCTCCCTCCACTTAGATAGGAGATACATGAGCCAGGTTTTAGGGGCTCAGAATCCATGTAGGCCATTTCTGACATATTTGCTGGAAATTTAGTTGGATTGTTTTGGTAGGGCTCCTCGTTCTCTTCCAGAACTACTGTCCCATTAAACCTGTCCACTTACCCAAGCTCTCTTCATATTTTGCAAAATGTAATGTTACAATTTAAGACGGAGTCAGGGTAAATTATTATTTAAGCTGAAGCCCAAATACTTGGCACTAAAGAGGAGGGTAGAAAACTGGATTCACATGTGATACTTTAGCGTTCTCAGTTATCATTTTGACCTCTGACCCAGTCTAAAGTAGTCTCTTGAATCATTTGGGTAACTAGTTAATGACTATTTTTTTATATTGTACGTTCAGGCTTATTATTTTTTATTACGGTATAAAACTAAATTAAATCTCTACCCAATATGAACAAGATAGGTGAGATTTTTTTTAAACTTTTCATCATATATTTGTTCAATGAATTTCATGTTTATAATGTTCAATCTTAATTTTCACACTATTATGCTCTTGAATAAATAAGTCTTTTGGTTTTTGAGCTTTTACTTACTATTATTTATGAGTATTTTAAAGTATATAACTGGACAAATCCTGACCAAGATAATAAACTTTATTCACTAAAATTTGCTATTTTCAGATTTTGATGATTTTATTCCAAATTGACCTGGTTACCCATAACAAAAATAATTTAACAAAAAGGAAATCAGGTTACCCCATCATTCTTCATAATGATAGGCATGTCTTTTTTGTTATTATCAATTTACTTTTTTTAAAATTTTCTCTTGTTTCCCAAAGACCTTCCCTTTCTAAATTTACTGAGGGGAATCTGTTCCTCTCTAAGTTATGATGTTTACTAAACAAGTATCATTCATCATTAGACATCTCTGTTTTGTTTTAAAATAAATTCCCAAGCGCACTCATTATCTTCTTTTCTCTATACTTTGCCTGTTTAGACAGTAATTGGTTTGGGTTTCATGAGTTACCACTTCTTTTCAGTTATCTTTTGAAATATTACCATGAAAGAATTCAAATCAAATGGATTAGTTCATTTTGAACTAACCCAGATAATCATGGTTAGTTCTTTATTTTTAACATATTTTATCATTTCTTTTTATGATATGCAGGTGAAGAAAAAAGTTCCTTTAGAAACTTTAAAATTCACGCTCTCTCTGTCCATGAATACTTCATTGAACAAAGATGTTGAACAAGGATGGCTGTTGTTGAGATTGTTTTTTTTCTAAATGAATAAGGGAATCGTATTGTGCCTGCCTCTGGGTTGAGTGGAGTTTGAGCTTTCAACCTGCAAAATATGATTTATCCCTACATTAATGGGTCCATGTAGACATTTTTATATATTATGTCGACAGATTTGGAAGCATTCTGTTTCAGTAGCGCATCTTTTCTTTGACTAGGTGTTAGATCAAAGCCACCTATCAAAACAATTTTTTTAGAGTTTATTTTTTTCCTTGTCTTTTTAGGTAGATTTAAGTTTTGCCTCCCATTTGCATTTCACCCTATATAAATCCCAACTAAAAGCATCGTTATTTTTTACGTTATGGATGGGTAATACGGAGATAGTATTAGATGCCTCAAAAATCTTTGAATTCATAAAGCTAATAGCCAGAATTTGTTTTCCGGGAGGGTTCGGTTTACCCATTGACCTTTATAGTCAGCATTATATAATGACATCACATTAAAAAATGAATTTCTGTTCAAACTCAACCTTAGCTCTGGTCTAATAATTAAAAGGTTCTCTTTGCCATTAGACCTGGAATAAGTCCTTCTTTGACTATACTATATTGGTTTAAGCATCCTTGATCACATTTAGGATCTCTGATTTTGCGGTTCAATGCCTATATGCAAAAGATGGATGCTGTCACTCGACTAATAATAAAAGAACTTCCAGTTTGATGCTAAAATGCTTTTTACAAATTTACTTTGTGACAATCAAAATACTAAATGGTTCTAAAAAGTTTTGTGGATATTAGAAGAACTAAGAATAATATATACGCGATATTTGTTTGTAATTTATGTTTTTTGGAAAACCGTATTTTTGCTCTTATCATATTTCTGTAAAATTAAACTTACCCGACATACTCACCAAAATCCCCGTCAATGGAATATATAGAGAAAGAAATGTTGACAATTTATATATTTTCGAAATATAAGTTCATTTTGTAATTATAAGTGTTAGAAAAAAGAGGTTTTTGTTAGAAGAAGATAATAACACCTTAAACGGGTCAGAGGGACAGGGATATTTCCTTAGCAAGTGTCAAATAGATAGACTCAGCCATGCATAGATACAAAACGACCAGACATCATGTATTGGACATCGTAATGTCGAAGTATTGACTAAGATTTTAAAAGCTATTTTTTTTAGTTTTTATTTTATTCAATCCGGAAAAAATTGGAATTAAATGACCGGATAGTCAAAATTTTTCTTATGGGTAGGCAGTTCATAATAACCAAAAATTGTCCATTTAAGAGCAAAAAAAATGTATTTATTTTTATATTCATAAGAGGGTTAGAAATTTAATAGTGGCTTCCATATTTATGCACTTTTATATTATGTAAGGGCTTGCGTTTGCATGCGGTAACTCCGCGCAAACTTTTATAACCCTTCGAAGATCTTCACCGGAGTTGTATAAGATTGTTTTCGGTGATGTAGAAGTCGTAAAATACTTGAAGCAGTACACTTGCTTTGAAGGTTTCGAAGAAGCGGTTTCTTGCTTCAAGAATCTGTAGAATGATTCAGAAGTAAACTATGAGAGTTTATTTTTTGCTCGCTGGGACTGGGATTTGCTCAACACGAATTTAAGCTTCTACGATTATAATCTTATTCCGGAGAAGAAACTTCTTCACGTCATTCACTGTGGAGTAGTTGCAGAGATTCTTTAAATGATAAATCACCCCATCCAAAACATCAAAGGAAATGATACCGCTTAAGGTGTTCTATGACCACATCGCAAGAAGCAGAAATGCTGTTTAGCTAAATCTCCCAACTTTCCAGAAGGTCCTGTTTTACCCTCCTGTTGAGGAAAAGTGCATTGGCAATGACAGTCAAGCGGATATCTATGTCAAGCATGACTCCAGTTTCATTGTTGCCACTAGTAAATTTCTAATCCTTGCATATGTTTCATGAATGCTTTCAACTTAATTTTGAGTATAGCGGTTTATTTTAAGATAACATTCTTATTACAGTAATAAGTAAAATCTTTCTATATTTAAAAAAATTATATAAACAAATTTTAAAAATAAAAGTAGTTATCAATTTTACCTCCCATTGTTTCTACTTCATAAAAGTGAAGTGCAGATGCCCCAGGCTTAGAGGTGCTATCCGGCCTGTCGCAAATTTTAAAATAATAGTATAGAAAATTATATCAATTTGAACTGCTATATTAATAACAAAAAGCTATATTTAATGCAATACATAGCGTTTAGAAATGCATTCACAGTTTCATTCGATACATTTAAAAAAAAATTTTTAAATAATATTTTTTTTTATTCCTTACTTATCTTTATAATAAACTATATTGTCTTGCCAAATTTGTTGTAGTTTGGCCTGGTCCTAAAAGGTTTGCCAATTCCTGCTCTAAATCTTAAAATTGATTAATTGAAAAGAATTGAGATGTGATGAATGCAGTCTTAATAGACCATTTAAAAGATTTTATCGGTTTAGTTTCTGTCGGGTAAGGGGTGGTTTCTACTCGTAACCTCTTTTTCGGTGGAAAAGTTCCTTTTCGCGACACCATTTTGACCAGAAATATTGTTGGAATGTCTAAAGAACGGGTAACTTACCATTTAAAGAAAAAATAAATAAACATAGCTAAACAAGCATTTAATTACAAATATTTATACAGAAAATTTAGGTATAATTTTCACCAGTCAAGATTTTTCTTTATTGTGTATAAATATTGAAGAATCTAAAAGAAAAGGTTCTGGAAAAAGTTTCACAATTCTAGCAATTTCGCAGCATGGTTGAGACCCGCAGTTTGGAAAGCAGCGGCACTTGTATTCCATTTAATCGGACATCAGCCTTCGATGCAGTAATTTAATAATTCTTTAGTTATGTATACATTTATCCAAGTCTAAATTTTAGTTGGACTTGCCAGCATTCAGATAAAAAAATATTTTCTTGCGCTGGAGGCAAAGCCTCCAATTTCTATTTTTCAGCAGTTGTTTTCTAAAATAATGGGTATGGTCTCCTTGGATTAAATTTAAAGTAAATTAAAAACAATTAATTAATTTTATTTTTTCTTTATTTCAAATTTAGCTTTGAATTCGAGAAAGTTTTATGCGTCCTTTTCTCTAATTTATGTATATTTATTTTAGAAAATTACATTTAGATTGGTTGTGTTGGTTTTTCTGGAGCAAAAGCCATGAAGTTGGCCATGCTGCGCCAGAAAAATGTTAAATCATGTCAAACTAAAAGTATAAGATTGACAAATGTAAAAAAAAAAACGATGTTAAAAGCTTTCAGTTAAAACGGAACTATATTTAAATAAGAAAGTAAAAACTGATTTCTTTCAAAAATGCAAAAAGATGACCATGTTGAGTTTCTCCAAGTAATGCAGGTAGTGAAATTGTATTTGTAGCAAGTGTATTAAAATCATAAATGCCGTGAGTTAAAATTTGAACATTCTGATAAAATCTGCTGAACAGACATAATACAGTTGCATTTTGAGCACATTGGCGCTTGTTCCCCGAGCAGTAAGTGACGGTGAGTAAATCTTGTATGCCCTACATGTAGGCGAGTTAGAATAGTATCAGCTTTTCTGTTCTTTAAAGACGGCCAAGACTGTACAGTTGGTTTGACAGCATGAAGCTTGTTTCCGGTCTCTGCGTTCCACTGCTCCTGCCATTTGATTTGAAGCAAAAATTTGACGTTCTTTTTTAAATCGCCGACAGTAACAGTACCGTTTATAGAAGATGTAGCTGACTTAGCAGCCTTCTCAGTCTGCTCGTTACCAAGTTATCCCAAAGTGAGAACGTATTGAACAAAGGTATATAATAAAACGCTGAGAAAAGAGTTTTTCTAAAACATCTAAAACATTAAAAACCAGAGGATGAGTATGATTATGAACTGAGTTAAGATACTTTAAAACACTTAAAGAATCTGTGCAAATGATGAACATTATTTGAATGCTCTTGCAAATTTGATCCAGTGCATACAAGACAGCCGTGAAAATGGAAGAGGAAGAATGGAGACGAAAAAAAAATGTGTTCTGAAAAACAACTGCAAAAGAAACCTGATCAGCCGATTTAGATCCATCTGTACAGATGGGGACAAAACTATTTTAATGTTCTCTGTGTTCTATGAGGAGTTTTTGGTATATAATGTCTGCTGTATTGGATTTTTTAAAGTTTTCAAATAGGTTTAACACATGTGTTTAGAAAAATTTCCAAGGGGAAAAATTTCGTTTCGGCTGGATAGTGACTTGTACGTGGCATGTTTAGGTCCGTAAAGATATTATGGACTATTGAGAAAAATACAGGGATGAAGGATTTTCTAGTTTCCTGTAATCGAACCAGAAATGGACGAAATTTAAAATTATGAAAAGGATGATATGTATTTGATTTGATTCTAAAATAATAATGCAGTGATAACATTTGCCTTCTATAATTAGGACCAGGTTCAAAACAGTCTACGTATAGGCTCTGAACAGGGGAAGTCGGAGAGTTGCGTGGTGGATTGTGTCCAATTTTTGCAGAATACTTTTTCTAGCGGAACCATAAATCTGACAAAAATAATCGAGTTTAGAAAGTACTGTGGCCTTATCAAGCATGGAAGGTCTATCAGCTCCCCTAGCTGTAGTTGATAAAGCTTTCAAGATATTCAAGATTTCTCATATATTTTACGTAATTGCATTACGTGAGGGAGAAAGGAGAGTTTGTTGTCGAAGAAAACGCTCAAGAATATGATTTTCTTAGAAAACAAAATTGCTACAACCGCTCAGTTTAAGCTCAGGGTTCAAATAAAGGTTCCGTTTTCGACAAAAATGAACAGCTGCAGTTTTTGATGCCTAGATAGTAAACCCATTAGTATCGGACCACCGTGAAATATTATTTATCGCAGTTTATAATTGACGCTGAATTCAATTCATGTTCATCCCTGTACAAAAAATGCACAAGTCGTCTACGTATAAGTAGCCCTTTACAGAAAGGGGTAATCGATTTAAAATATTATTAATTTTTAAATTGAACAGAGTCACAATTAAAATGCTCTCCTGGGGAACACCTTCCTTTTGAATAAAATATTCAGACATTTCAGAAAATTACATTTGGAAGGGAAGTGGATTATTTCCGAGATAGCGGTATGAAGGGTTGTATAGATGCCATTAATTTTATTAAGTGTAATTTTTATCTTTATACTACAAAAATGTCTGAAAATGCATAATAAACGTTCAATTATATCTTCATGTTATCAGAATCGATGACGTGACGGTAAAAGTCTCTAAGAATTAGTTTCCTCACAAAGAGTCGCGTTTATTTTATGCCTGACTTATGAATGCGGTCAAAGTAGTTTAAATCGCCTCTGCTGAGGAGTCACAGTCTTCAGTGTTTACAAGGATTGTATGTTTATATTCCTGACTTTTCAATTTCAATATAGATACGAAATATTCGGTTTCCGTTCCCCTCAGAACTGGGGATTTTAGTTTGTTCAGTCCTCTCGCGAGTATCTGTACCAGTTTTCAAAGCTATACGATTTAGTGTTTTTTTAAACCCTTTGTTGATTGGACTTTCAATTTTTTTACAAATTCATCCTTTTTGTAACCGATTACTTCAAAAACTATTAAAGCTAAAAGAAGAATAAAGGCATGCATTTGCAGGAAATTTTACGTTATTTAATTGTTCAATACCATTTAATTTGAAAGTGGATTAGTTTTCAAGATATTGAAGAAAAACTAAAAAAGTGTGCTCTTACTTGTCTTTTCTTCACAAAAGTTTTTAAATGCCAAAAAAACCCTACGCATGAAATGATTACTCCTTCATAGAATCTTAAAACAGATTAATCTTGCAAGTTGTGATATCGAGAAATCCAGAAGAATCTGCGGGATATTTTAATAAAACAGGTTTAGATGAATATACGCTTCCATTGTTTACCATCACTATATTGTAACCTCCAGCGCTCAGATAAACCCCAAGAGCTACATTTGAATTTTTTAAATTATACCGCTCTTACATTCGAGAACAGCCTTTAAATTAGTATAAAAAACAAATATATTGTACTCAATTGGCGATTAACACTTTTTATTTATAATAATCTATTATTTAAAAACAGTGGTAACTTATGTAATACATTGAAATAATGATTGATTTTTTTTATTACATTTGCTCAAAATGTCACTGCTGTTATATACTTTACCTACACGGACTGAACAAAACAAAACAAGAATTTTTTTACGAATGAGAACGTTTTCCTTACGTCTTTGTGAAATTAGTTTTAAACATTTAAAAACAAACACAAAAAAGGCTCTATATTAATTCTTTAACTTTTATGTGTAATTCTTTTCTTTTTGTAAAATTACAGTTAAATTAATTATTTTTCCAATTAATATATTTCGTCCTTAAATGGATTTTGTTCCATTACTTTTTTTGTCCACATTAAATTCATTTCAACGATTTTACTTACTTCAAATGTTTCAAGTTTTTAAGTACAGGGTCATCGAAAAAAAATGCCGGGATTACAAAATTTTATTATTCAAATTAATAAACACGTATGACCATAAATTTGGTACTAAAATAATAAGAAAAGCACAAAAAAAAGTTTTATACCCATTTCAATACGTTTCGATATGTGCACCATTAGTCGCGCAGCAGACATTAATTTCCCTCCATGTGTTGTGAATCATCTTTGGAGTTACAGTTTCAATTGCGGCTATGATTCGACGTTTTAGGTGGCTGACATCAGTAATGTTTTCACTGTACACAATGTTCTTAATGTATCCCCAGACGAAGAAGTCCAGAGGCTTAAGATCGGAACTTCGTGCAGGCCACGGAATTGGGCCATCTCGTCCAATACATAAGTAGGAAACCTCTCATTTAAGGCTTCAAGCACAAATAGGGAGAATGAGGAGGAGCCCCGTCCTGCATGAAAACGATGTTATTCCCAGTAACAGCTTCCAAATCACCAATTTGTGGAAAGACATAAATTTCCAGCAAATCCTGATAAATGTTTCCAGTTATGCTAGTCTCTGTGAAGCAGAGAGGCCCAACAATGCGATCGTACAGCAAACCACATCAAGCATTCACTTTTGCACAACCACGGACGTACTGGTGGGTTTCCGTCGGCTGCTGTGATCCCCAAATTGCTACAATTATGACGATTGACACCAGTGGCGGACTGGAGAGGTTGCCAGATTGCCGATGGCAAGTGGGCCCTCTTAAACAGAAGACAATTTGGACCCTCAGGAAGTGTGGGAGGGAAAAAAGAATTATTTCTCTATAGTAAGCGTTTCTAAAGCAATGAAATAAAATAGCCCTGTACCCAAAGCCCATGTTTTGGGGATTTATTGCCGTCGTAATTCGACCAGCCGAATAGCGGGTGGTCGAATACCGACCCAAGACGCATACGCAATCTACAATTGCCCGTAGGAACTGTACTGAGGTCTCTGTTCACTTCCTTTGACCTTCCAATCATTAACAGATGTTTCTCCAGAATGTTGGAGCCATCCGCAAACCCTCGGGCCATTGGAACAGGATGCCTCTTCTGTGTAAATTCGAGCCGCAATACTCATTAAGATTTTTTGTTGCTTTCGGAAGCCCCCGGAAAGACGGAAGGAATTGCATCCCTTTGAGCGTAAAGGGTGCGGTTCTTGTGAGAAATGGCTATAAGAGGTGCTTTTTTTCTTTCTTTTTTGTAGTTTCATTTTTCTGTCATAAATTTGACAAACAAGGAAATTTGTGAAGGGAAATTGTGCGCATTGAAGACACCAAATGACACTCACGCTTTTCTTTATGCGTGTGGGGGGAGTTCGAGCTAGAAAAGTAAAGGGGCCTCAGTCTTATTGGTCTGTTTTTCATGGAAAATAATTGATGAGAAAAGTGATATTTCTGTTTTTAGTCTGAAGAGAGTAAGGACATTCGTAGCATATTTTCCAAAAGGATAAAAATTAGAGGTAAGCTGAAATTATCATTTCTCTATTTTTACATTGTTTTTGTAGTATTAAAAACTAGCGGTATTCGGCTACCAACCGACTCGTCTATCTTATTAATTGTCTTAATTTGATTACATTAACAAACTTTAAATTCGCCAAGTTATTTAATTTTTATTAAGTTGAAAGTATTAATTGCTACAAAAGACCGAGAAAGAAATTAGTTGTGCAAAAGGAAGAAAAACAGTAGATAGGAAATATGTTAGCATTTGAGATAAATTTTGATGCAGTATGTTTTCGTGTCTAATGAAACTAATCATATAAGTCTTTACATTCAACTGTTAAAAAAGTCTAAAAAACACGAGAATCAATGAAAAATAAATTTTTTAAAATTTTGCATAATTATAATCTAGAATTATTGCGCATTATTAAGCTTATTATAAAGTGAAAATTTAACATAATCATAACAAATGAATGAATTACATAATCTCCAGAAAGATGATCTTGCCTTAAGTGGAAAGATAAGCTTAAGGTCATTGCTAAAAAGTAAATTTATCAAAATAATATAGAAAATGTATCAAAAACTAAATTTATTTGAAGTAACGAAGAAAGAAAGAAAAAGCATAAGATATATATATTACAGAAAAAAAACTGGCGAAACAATGAAAATGGACTGCATTTTAATACAACAAAAGAAGTTTCTTACATTATAAGAATGTATTTTGTACAAATCTATAGTTTTGCTCGATCTTTATGAAAATTGGCACACATGCTCTTCAGAACAAGATAAAAATAATTGTCAACTTTTTCCAAGTCCGAAAGTAAATTAAAATTTCAGTTACCTGCCGACGAAATGCCCAACGGTTGAGTAAAAGCAGGGACTCGCTTCGCCAGATCTACTAAAGATTAGAAATTTGAAGATAATGAATATAAATTTGAAAAAAGAGAATCATTTTATCAATGAATTCAGAAGGAAAAATATATTTTTTATAAAAATATGGAGATTAATCCAGAATTTATAAAAACATTAGGACATGGATATCGAGTCACGATGAACCTCAAAAGAAAAATTCTTAAACTTTCATTATATGAATATAAAAACAGTATGTGATTATCTATTGTTTATTATGTGATTGAAATTTAAATTTACTTAGATTATATCTATCCGCGTTTCCCGATTTTGCAGATTTTGTTTTTAGCTCCAGATTTCTTATGAATTTTTTTCTTTCATAATTATCTGTTGAGAGCGTTTATCCTAAAATAATTTACAATTATTATATTTAATTAAAACCACTCTAACAGAAATTTTTTATTAATAATTGGATAACTTTTTAAAGCCATCGTAAGGAAAATTCTACAATATTTTAAATCTTTCCTGATACCAGAAACTGTCAAATACTTCACAAACCAATAGCTTTTAAGAGAAAAGAGAAAAAAATTGAGAAAAAAAAGAATACCAACAAGAAAAACAAGGTTATAATAAATATATGAACATTCGGAGTTATAAAGCTTTTTCCTTTACTTTGGAATGACAAGACATCAGATTCTTTTTTGCATAAAAATATCCATTATTGTTTGCGATTTCTGTTCTGTGTTTGTAGTAAGCAAATATCCTTCATTTGTGGCTTCGTCTGTTTGACACCGCTTTATTTAAATTATTATAAAATAAAGGGTTTCAGCGTGGGGATTGGTACCTAAAAAATGAAAGAAGAGTGACAACACAAACAGGAGTGTTCCCTTCCGATATCCGTGTATCGTGACGCCATACGGCCAGTTTTGTGAACGGCGGTCATGAAGAAAACAGAATAGACATTTTGGACTCCTTTCTTTTAACCATTTATTACCAAGATTTCATACAGCTGTATGAGGTGCCCTGACTCTATAAGTTGTTTTTTAATTATCATCTTAAACTATATTACTATTTTTATTTTCATTTTGCTTATTTTGTAATTTGTAAAATTATTTCTAATTTCAATGTTCATGTACTTCTTATATATTATATACTCTTCTTCATTTGAGATATTTACTAAAACATCCAACAGCAAAATGACGGTATGGCTTCAATGTTTTGAAAGTGAGTGAGTGGCATATGAAGAAGCCAGTGCCAAACTTCTAACAAGAATGGCTGAAAAGAGTCGCCGATAACCTCGTCTCCTTGCATAAAATTCGTATAATTGTCAAATTCATAAGCGAAAACAGAGACCTCTTCCGGCCTCCCTAGCCTTCAACTTTCCAGCGAGCTGAACCAACAAGCTCCATATTGCAAGACATCACTCCTCCCTTAAAAAAAAGAAAAGTAAAACCAAATCTGAAGAAAAGAAAACTAATACGAACTTATAGTGTAAAAGTGAAAATGCCTGTGCTGTACATTAGGGTGGATCGAAAAGTATAGGAAAATTTTTTTTTTCCGAAATTATTTTTGGCGGGGGACGGGAAAGTTGGGTCTTAAGTATATTAGTTTATATAATTTTTTTTATTGAAATTCATTTATATCTTCCGGTGCCCCAAGCACCTCAAAAATAGTTAAAAATTGAATTTTTTTATGAAACATTACAATTTTTTTTGTTTTGTTTTGAAATTATTTTTGGCATGGGGTGGGAAAGTTGTGTCTTAGGTATATTAGTTTACATATATTTTTTTATTGAAATCCATTCATATCTTCCAGTGCCCCAAAAATTGTTAAAAATGACATTTTTTTTTTGGAAATTTATAAAAAAAAAATTTCAAAATTTTCTTTAGCGCCGGGTAAGAAAGTTTTGTTTTGGGTATATTAGTTTACATTTTTTTTATTATAATTAACATTCATTCCTATCTTCTGGTGGCCCGAAAGCCCCCCCCCCAAAAAAAAAGTTAAAAATTCACATTTTTACAAATATCTATTAAAAATTGTGAATTAATGAAAAATATTTGAAAAATTTGTAGATTATTCAAGTATTAAAGTATAAACTTATAAATAATTGTAATTTTATAATAATACATGAAGTATAAATTTAATAGTCAAAGCAATAAATCACAAAACTTATAAAAAGTGAACTTATATTATAGATTTTTTAATTCTATTAGTTTGAAGATTTACATATTTCTAAAGGATGTAATCCTTTTTGGTATTATAATGCTTGATAAGATTTCTTGATTGTATCCTATTCAATATGAAGCCGTATATCTTCTCTTCTCCATATACACTTTCCGATGCTTCAGACACTAAGCGAAAACATCTTTCTACAGCTTGGGTATGGCTTGGATATTTTGACCATTCCTCCGTCTAACTTTTACCATGGCCTCAATTTCTTTAAATGGCACATTCATCAAAAGAGGTGGTTCAAAAGGTCCAACTCGTTGCCAGTTAATAAGTGCAAAATAATCCTTTACTTAAAAGTCTATTTTTGGTACTTGAAAATTCTTATTCTGATTATACTCTGTTTTCATTTCTAGCACAAATTAGTTTTCGTAGTGCTAAAGACCTTATATTCTCTCTGTTATCTGTGAGCATTGACAATAGCAAGTTTTCAGTATGACAAAAGAAGCTATTTCTTTGAATAACTGTGTGTACTAAATTTCTTAAATTGGGTTCCACACACACACACACACACACACACACACA
>BGPR01029051.1:2563-19531 GCA_013235015.1 Araneus ventricosus | reverse complement strand
GTTATATACTTTTAGAAAAAAACGAATATAAAACTGAGATCTAAAACTTTTGAGTAGAGGAAAAACGAATATAACTCTAAATATACGTTGTTCGTGTTAACGTTTCTGCTCTTAAATGGTGCTGCGAGGTAAAATAGCATCATGTTTCAAACGACCATGGTGACAGTCGAACTCCCACAACAATACTGATAAATGTTAAATGTATAAAAGTTTTAGTCTTACTGAACTAAACTACTACTTAGTCTTACTATTTATAGTCTTACTAAAGAGGAAATCCTAAGATGCCCTTTTAATGTAATGATTATTTGTATTGCTTAAATATACATCGGTGATTGCGTATTTACGTCTTTTACAGCAAAACTCTTCTTTTGCCAGGAAGATGATGGAATACTGTTTAACCCTTTACAGACGGCGTAAGGTTGATCTTAAACCCTCGCTAATATCGAGACTTTTCCGAAGTATAAACTATGAACTGAACTCACTAATCACCTATGCAGAGCAATCCTTTCCTACCTGTAAAAAAAAAAAATCTGTAAGCACAATGCTGGTGTAAGGACAATTGTGGTTTCTTAGAATGAATTTTCCCTTTTTACTTTCTGGTATACGAAGTATGCAAAGAGAAAGTATTGTAATCGTCAAAAAATTCGAACTCGAGATTTTGCCGAATCTCCACGTTTTAGACCTCCCCGAGTCCGAAAAACACCATTTTGGAATTGTGTGTGTCTGTGAACACGATAATTCGAAAACTATTAGAGCTACAGGGATGAATTTGGTATGTGGTCTTTAAACATAATTTGTAGGTTTCTATCAAATTTTGGACAAAATCCGTCCACGGGAAGTCTGTCTGTCTGCATGTTCGAGGTCATGCGAACGCTATAACTCAAAAACTTGAAAAGCTAGATGGATAAAATTTCATACACAGTTTTATCGTCATGAATGCAGGTCCGTATAAAATTTTGGACCAAATCCGTCAACGGGTCGACTGTCTGTCGGTCTGTATAATCGCATCTCCAACGAATCCGCCATCTCCACGCGCATGCGTACAGGACGCAATCTTCTGTGCACGATATTTATTGACTCCTGCTTGGCGCTTTTCTTTTTCATCCGATTCTCTATGCGCATGCGTACTGGTAGCAATCTGTGCACGCGGGAGGATTATGCGACTTTGTCCTTGAGCCAGCAAGAGTAGAAATCGGTACGCATTTAAATCGGAACGCATCTGTGAATTTGATTCTTTGCCTAAATACTTTCTGATAGTCGTTGGATCCTGGGTTACAATAGGTTCGAATTTTTTTATCCACGCGGGGGGAGGGGAAACAGCTCCTTTTTCGAGAAGTATACGAGAAAGTTTAGGGGAGACCACTCCCGCTGGTTGTAAACGGGGCGGATTTCTATGTCACTTCAAGGCAAGCAGTAAGAAACGGTCGAATAAAATCAACCACCAGGTAATTAGCCTCCACCCTCCCCGTGCAACTGTACGGATCACTTAATGGGGATTTCTATTTTCCCTCAAAACTAGTCAAACACTCGCCCGAACCGTCACTAAAGGGTGAAAACAAAACAGAGCTAAGAAAAGCAATGAGAAAACGTGTAATTAAAAATATTCGTAATGCTTACAGACTGGACACTGTTTGTAAATCGCGATACGCGAAATCTCAACATGCGTGATGTGATGTGCATGGTGCGAAAATCGTTCCAAACATTCTGCAGGGCAGAGTGTTGGACCTAGATTTAGCAAGTTTGAACTACAGTGATACCTCGAGATACGAGTTTAATTCGTTCCGTAACCTTGCTCGTATGTCAATTTACTCGTATTTTAAAGCAATTTTCCCCATTGAAATTAATTGAAATGCCATTATGTTAATCCGTTCCAGCCCCAAAAATGCTACCCCTAATTGTTTTTTGTTACGTGTTTTTGAATAAGAAAAATGCATTTATAAATGACATACATTGTATAAAAACATAATAAAAGAGGATGTAAAGCAAAAAAACTGGTTTTATAAAGTGTACATACACCGTACCGTTCCTCGTATCTCAAATGTCGCTCGTATTTCAAAACAAAACTTCGCTGCTCGACAGCGCTCGTATCTCAAATAACTCGTATGTCAGGGCACTCGTATCTCGAGGTACCACTGTATATTTACTTATTGGGTAGTAAGTGCTCCCTAAGAAAGGGATTTTCAAAATTTTAATTAGATTTTAATTAAAAATTAGTCGAAATGTTAGTGCTTTTTCTTCATAAATTCGGAGCATATTATCGCACAAAAACATTTTTATACCACTTTAAAATTTAAAAAATTAGCTTTCAGTGATACCAGTTTTATTTCTGTATTTTTTCTCTATTTTTAATAAATTTTTACAAATATTTTACGTATATTTTACAACAATACTTTTCGTTATTTTAGTTGCTGCATTCATACACACGCGCGTTGCGACGATATTAGATGCAATTTTTGTGTGCACGTTATCGTTGCCGTATATTTAAAGAGTAAATTTTAAAAAATAATGCAAAGACAGGGGAATGAAAACTAAAACATTGTCATGCTACGATCTTAAAAGCAATCAACTAGAAAAATTAGAATAAATTTAAAAATAAAATTTTAACTTAAACTTTAAACAAGAACAACAAAAAATTTATTTATAAATAATAAAATTTAGAGAATAAAATTTAGAAAATAAAATTTAAACAATGCTTAAGTAGCTCACAATTACAGCAGCAAATCAAAAAACAGAAAACAATAGAAATCAATATCATACAAAGAAAGCCAAAAAAAAAAAAGATAAACTCAGAGGTAATCGAAAGAAAAGCAAACAAGTAATCCATTCTAGTCCATTTTTTCAAGGGCTAAGGACTTTATTCGAAATGGATTCAAAATAATAATCGGGAAATTTTTCTGTAAGAAGCTTACATTACGCTAAACGTAGCTTCTCTTAGCCCGAAATTTCCCAAACAAAAGACAAAGGAGATCAGTACACCAAAAAGCATATTTTCAAAATAAATAGGAAAAACAAAAACACAAACATCAAAACGCCAATAAGATTGATTAAAATTATCAGCCATCTGGCTTTTTTAAAATTAGCCATCATAAATAAAAACTTACCCTATGTCCATAATTGAGAAAAAAGAGAAAAAGGTTTTCACGTAATCACAATTCCACGCTAACTTTCTTTTAAAAGGAGGTATTATCAAATTATTACTAAAGAAACACCAGTCCCATGGTGCCATCTATATTCGAAGAAACAAAACAGAAGAAGTGAAAACAGGAATTTTTTAGGGAATAGAACCAATTTAGACATATTAAGAAAAAAACCCTTAGTTTCCATCTATCCGACATGCTACGATGTTTTGAATCACCTTTAAATCTATATATGTACAAAATGCTAATGTATATGGCAAAGAAAAGAGGTTAATTTCTCTTTTGAAGATGGCAACGATTAGTTTGTTAACTCAACAAAACCGGTAGCCATGTTAAGCATAACTTCATAGGCATAGCCTGCAAGTACATTTGTTCTGGTGTAAAACAACTTTTTCTCGAAAAAAAAAATGAATTTTAGACGTAATGTTCACAACAATTCTTACAATATGAAGAAACTTTGGATGAAATCATTCAAAACAGATCAGTTAGAAATGAAGCAGATGGGCATAGGCGAGCCAGAGAATGTTTAGATTAATGTCAAAATGGATAAAGTCAGCGAAGATAAAGTCGTGTCAATTCACAAATTGAGGCGAGTATTATGAGCATTGTATTTTCGGTACTTTTCTGTTATGCGCGCACCACTTGGCGGCTTTTTTTTTTTTTGCCTTGGCGAATTGGAGCGCTGAATCGCCAATTTGGCTCTATTTCTTTCTTGGCGGTAGTTGAGTCGTGCTGTATTCTTGGCGAGCCAAAGCGTCATGAGCCAGAATGCGCCAATTTCGCCGGAAATGCATGGTGTGTGTATAACGGAGCGCAGCGGGATCGGCTAGTTTTTTAAAATTTCTTCAACATTTTTGCTTCGTTATCTTCTGGTATCTGACTCTCCAGAATTCTAAAATGCTCTATGTATTTCCTTTCCCAGGGGTGGCGCAGAGTTTCCCCGGCCACCAGCCGCAACTCGACCTGCCGCAGCTGAAGAAAGTGTACGACAGCTACGAGACCACGGCCCGGGTGGCGTTCCAAGACCCTCGAGTGGTCACCACCAGGAAGCCGGAGATCCAGTGCAACTTCTGCAGGCTGAAAGCAGGGAGGGCGTAAAGACAATTAACTCTCATTATTGTGCATGTAATCAAAAATTAATAGTTGTGACTATCCATCGAACAGAGAATGTAAAATTTCTTCTTTTCTTTTCAGTAATTAAATTTTAGAAGCCCGATTTTTTAAAAATTGATTTCAAAATGTTTTTTGACTTCCATTTCTTGAATAAAACATTGGGAAAATATTTTTAAAAATTCTATTTTGTTTTTAAGTGTGGTTTATGGCTAAAAAACAGTTTGTTACCAACCGACAACACTGGGCTTTATTTCAGAAAGAAATTTCTTCGATAAAATTCTATGATGTCAAACACAGATGGATTTCAATAAATAATAATACGGATAAATACTTTCTTTCAACATTGTGGAATAAAATATGGTATTCTCAAACGTACAAACAAAGATAAAAAGATGCAGCCTCAAGTGAAAAACATCAATTTATCTATATTTTTTTATCAGCACTCAGGCTGCCATCTATAGGTTGTCAATTGATTTAATAAAAATGTCAGCATGTATCCTATTGGCAACAACAGGCATTAGAGCTTCAGTCTCATTCTCAAAATGTTATAAGACAAAATTGGGTATGTTACTTAAAGGCAACACTGGGTCTTTAAGGGTTAAGACAATTAAATCAATCTGAATTTTCTGTCTTATTATCGATTCATTCATCCGTTTTGTGAATGTTTTTCGTCAACTCTGCCGGTCTTGGATAAATAATAGACATATAAATTAAAATGTAAAAATTATAAATAAGAAACAGAAGATTTAAACAAAAAATGATGACAATACACCTTTTTGCGTGCTCAACGCAACAGCATCAAGTGATTGCATCAACAAAAGAATTACGACAATTAATATTTAAAACACATAAGATAGATAAATCACATAAAATAGAATTTAGAACGCAAAAGAGATTATTCAAAATGGAAGGAATGGCAAAGAACTCGAATGACCAACTTCTTCGAAGGCCACTAGCCATAGGAGTTCTAAAATGGACAAAATTTTCTGTCAAGGGTAAGATTATAAGAGTTCTTAATTAAGTTTTAATTAATTTTTACTTATTAATTTATAGTTAATATCTTTGGTAAATTTTTATAATTATAACTGCTGGTCTTAGAATTGATAAGATTTTTTTTGTTTTACGTTTTGTTATTTTTTGCAGAGTCTTTTAAGTTGCTTATTTTTATTCTAGAAGTATTAACATTTGAGACTGGTTGCAAATATTTGAGTTATGGTAGATCAAATGACCGAATTCTCAATTGCTTCACGTAACTCTTAAGCTGGGCATTGACGACCACACTGTTCTGCTCCATCTATACCAACAACTGGTTTGTATTCCGCTCATTCAAGTCGATAGATTTAGGCAAGTCATTCATGGATGCTCCAAAGCGCACTGCCGCCGCCGCTTCGATCCCCCCGTACTCATCTTCCCACCCTTCTCCACCCTCCCCCTTCCAACAGTTGTCTTCCAACAGTGATGTGAAAACAGCTGCCGAGAACTGGCTCAATGGGCAGTGACGTCATTTCTGCCAAGCCGGGGTTTAAACAAGTTGGTCCTGCGTTCAGATAAATGCTTAAATTGATTTGGTGATTATGTGGAAAAGTGATCGGCAAGTATGCCTCTTAATTCCCTTCTGTATTTTCTGTTTAATGTTAATAAATAATTCTTTATTACTTTGTAAACTTTTTTTTGGATCCATCCTCGTAATAACAGAAGGAAAATCTTTGGATGATTTGCAACATTCACGTCGCAGACTAAAGAGCATCTATGTTATTACCTGTAATAGAAAGCGGGGAAATAACATTTCTGCGTGAAATGCTATCAAACCGGAAAAGAAGTGTAGCGTATTAGAAACATGTAGAATCACAGAGTTTTCAATTGATTTTGGAACTGGGTAATAATTAAAATTGAGTAAAGAGTATTCTTACTTTAAACAAGTAATATAATTTTTTTTTTTAAAGTCGATTCCTACTTGATTGAACTAATAGTAGGAGTGAATTGAAGGAAAAAAAATAGACCTATGTTTATCCATTCAAACGGGGAACTAAACATTTTTGGATACAATTGCCAACAAGAGATATTTTTCAGAATATAAATTAAGTGCAAAAATAATTTCTAGATGGTATGTCAGCTTAAAAGCATTATCATGTTAAATATTGTTACGAAGCTGTAAAGTCGCTTCCCTCAGATGCTAAACTTGGCGATAAATTTGGCGACCTTGGCGACAAATTTGGCGACCATTTTGACGAATTGGCGGCAAAGTTGGCGACTTTGGCGACAAAAGGCTCTAATAAATAAAATTAATTAATTCAATTTAATTAAAGACTTAATATTTGAAAAAACTGTATTAACATCAAGTGTCATCCACTACAAGTTTAAAAAAATGTATTTGAACTTGAGTGGATGAATAAAAAGTATTTTATTAACGATTGAATCTTGAAAATTCCCTTTGTCGCCAAAGTCGCCAAGTCTAGCATCTTATCTAATTAAAAATTTAATTAAAGACTTAATATTTGAAAGAACTGTATTAACATCAAGTGTCATCCACTACAAGTTTTAAAAAATGTATTTGAACTTGAGTGGATGAATAAAAAGTATGTTATTAATGATTTAAAATTTGAACAAGATATATAAATATAGGGAGAGTGTGAACTAATAGTAGGAATTGAAAAATAGATTCTTTTCAGTAGCCCAGTTGGCTGATATCGCACTTTCTTCTTTCCGACACTTCCGTATTTTAGTCGGTTAAACTTCGAAGAAACCATTTACAAGGTTATATAATTGGCCAAGTAGAAGGGGGTTGCGTCAAAAGAACACTCACAGTCAAAACAACGAACAAACAAGCAAGGAGTTGAAAATTTTACATCGGGGCAATCACCTTTCAGAGAATTTATGCCTCCCTATCGAACAGCTCATTTCCTTTTCAGGTTTTTTTAACTCGGCGCCCTTTGAAGAGATAAGGCTTTAACTTTTAGAATAACAAAACTAAAAAAAATAAAATCCAGCAGAATGCAATGGAGGCTGTTCATATGACGTTACAGTCACGTGATAAACGTCACCGCCCATGGCATCTTGTCTTGCGCTGTGCTGCGACGCCACGTCTTATTTCCTTCTGCAGGAAGCACAATGGATTCCAGAATTAAAAGGGATCAATTCCCGCTCGCATGATACATATCAAGCGCCTCACATCGGTTCCGTTTAGGAATCCATAGTGCTTTTTGCAGGAGGAAAAAAGACGCGGCGTCGCAGCACAGCGTAAGACAGCAAACAGTTAGATGGCATGGGTGGTGACGTTTATCACGTGACTGTAGGGATGGGAAACTCTACCAGTTTTAACCGAAAAACAGTTTTTTTCGGTTATTTTTCTCACTGGTTATAACCGGTTATTTTTTTAAAAATCCAATAACCGGGTAAATATACCGGATCGGAAAATAGGGTCGATTTTAGGTTCGATTAGAAAAAAAAAATTATCAAGTCATGAAGCTTTGAATTTCACTTACGCCAATCAGCGACAACCGCTTCCTCGAGGCGTCTGTTGGTTGGCGAATTACTGAAAGAGTCTTTATGAACAGATAAATTTTGGCGAATGGATTGATTTCTTGTAAAAACAATATTAATAAAAATTTTTGTCTACAAACGGCCTTTTTTTAATAAAAAAAACCCCAAAAAACCGGTTATTTGGAGCGGTTGTAACCGCCAGGTTAAACCGGAGGTGAAAAAAACTCTGAATAACCAAAAACCGGTTATTTTTGTAATAACCGCCATCCCTACATGACTGTGATGTCACGTGGGTACTATTTCATTACCAGGGTCCCAGTCTAGCCCGCCAAGTGAGAGGGGCAAAATACCCGTGGCTCGGGCCAAGTGGGGGCTCGCTAGCCCGAAATAAGGAAAAATATATACGTCTTATTTTCAAGAGTATTTACTTTTATCCATGACAAACGGGGCCTGGCCTGCGTGGAGGCATATTTTTAGATTCATTTTAAAATTCTCACATTCTCATTGTATTAGTTGAAAACAAAGTAGGTGGCTTGAAGTCGGATTTTCTCAACAATAGCTGAAGTGACCGGGCAACCGGAAGAAAGACGCTGAGTAGTCAGCGCCGTCGTAATTCGCAAGGGGGACCCCGCATGCCAGTACTTTGATTGGGGTCCCGCTGGCCCTTGTCGCAATCGTCGCCAAGCTTGGATGTTGGCGCTACCTTGTGTTCCGCCAACAAGGAATTGCAAAGAGATTGAATGTTTCAGCTAACATTTTTCAGGTTTTGCATTGAATTGATCCTAACTGGCTTAACATGTATCACGAATGTATGGATTAACCCTTCTGTCTTACGATATACAGTAAAACCTGTCTATAACGATATTGTAGGGACCTAGAAAAAGTATTGTTATAGACAGGTTACCGTTATGGATAGTTGAGATTTGCGCATCCAATGTTTATATGCGTATGAATGTATTTATGTACTAACATATTCTATTGCGCTTATTGGTTCATCTTGCAAATAATGGCGGATATAAAATTGTATTTTATAAACATATAAAATGTGCAATTTTATGTACCGATATAAAATTTTATCTCGAAATTTTTTTAAGAACTTCAAATCGAAAATTTTAGTTGAAAACTTTGTCAGCATCGTCATGTACGGCACCATTAAATCGTTTTCATTTGCTTTTCACTTTACTTTTTTCCACACCTCCAATGTCTTCTTTTCTTTTTCAAAAAAAGTGGCTAGCAACGACCGAAAAATCCCATACTTTTCAGTAGCATCAACTTGCTTTAGTTCTTGACCGATTTCCGAAATTATTTGTAGCTTTTCTCCAAACGTCAATATTTTGCGCCCTGCCATCCTAGATCCACGCTGTTAACGCTTCAAAAGCGAATTTCAAGAAACAAGTGGTCAGTTTGAAGCGCTAAATGCGAGTGGACACGTTAATGCTTACCAGGGGTAAGAGGCAACAAACATCGGTACAGATTTCAGTCATCCCCCAAAGCCCCTCCTACAACAGGCTGCGGTTTCTTGCACACTGCCTCCGATATTCCTGTTATCTGACATTCTTTGACCATGAGGTGTCGTTTTCCAAGAAAAACCAGCGGGAGTGTTCTCCCTTAAACTTTCTCGTATATTTCCCAGAAAAGTGGTGTTTCCCCTCCCGCGAGTATAAAAAAATTCGAACCTACTGTTACCCAGAATCCTATGACTATCAGAAAGTTTTTCATTATAGTGATTGAAAAATATCCAGGTACAGAATCAAATTCAAAGAGATGCGTACCGATTTTCCGCTCTTGCCTTCTCAAGGACAAACTGACGTAATTCGCTCCTTTCGTGAGCACAGACGATTGCTTCCATACGCATGCGCGTGGAGATAGCGGATTGGTTTCAATGGTAAATTATACAGGCCGACAGACAGTCAACCCTTTGACGGATTTGGCCCAAAATTTTATACGGACTTGCATTCATGACGATAAAACCGTGTACCAAATTTTATCCATCTAGCTATTCAACTTTTTGAGTTATAGTGTTCACATACAAGTGCGGACATACAAACAGACAGACTTCCCTTTGACGGATTTTGTCCATCCACAATTTGATAGAAACCAACAAATTATGTGTAAAGATCATATACCAGATTTCCTCCCCATAGATCTAATAGTTTTCGAGTTATCGTGTTCAGAGACAGACAGACATCATTCCAAAATTGTGTTTTTCGGACTCGGGGAGGTCTAAAACGTGGAGATTCGTCAAAATCTCGAGTTCGAATTTTTGACGATTGCAATACTTTCTCTTTGTATAACTTCGTATATCAGAAAGTAAAAATCGGGAATGTTCTGTACCAGCTTTCTAAAGAGGTAAAATTATCGTTATAGACAGGTGAGTCTTAAAAGTGATTATCGTTGTAGGCAGGTTCAAAATACATTAAGTAGACAGGAATTCCGCCGGGACCAAAGAAAATATCGTTATAGACAGGTTTATCGTTATACACAGGTTTCACTGTAAATCCTTTCAGTTTGGTGTTCAATAATTAATTCGTTTAGTGCCCAATTCTAAATCACTGTGCCAATTTTCTGCGAAACAGAAAAATGAACTGCAAAAGCTGAGTTCTAAACAAGATGTTGGCATTTATTGAACTTCAAATTTATTTTGTCAGAAAAAATTTAAACGTTTTTACTATCATTATTATTATTCCTGTTTCTTCAGATCTTATCCAATTTTGCTTTCCCTTTTCTTTCCAAAACGCGAGTGCTATTAATATTGTACTCATATTTGATCTCGAAATGGAAAGAAATCGATTAAAAGTGTAAGATACTAAGGTTTCTTTTTAATTTAATACTATTTTAGAATGAAATAAAATAAATCTCGAATAGAACATCAACGACCTAAACAAAGTCATTTTATCTTCCACTGAGTCAAAAATATAATTTACCTGCAAATAATGACTAAATTTTAGAAACACACGAGAAGATAAAAAGATTGTGTGTTTTTTGGCAGCAAATTCAACTTAAAAAACAAATGATTGCAATAAAGACAGTGATTTTCAACATTTTTCTTTCTTTAGGAAACTTTAAAAGATGCAATTAAAAACAACAGTTCAGTAGATAGTAATTTCTACGTGTCCTGTGACGTCAATTTAGGAACGGTCAATTAAGCCAAAGCGTCGACTGTTATTCTTTTTAAATCCTGTATATGATCAACAGGGAAAAAAAATGCCAGTATTAGCAGGAGAGCAATGCCAAGTCAATCAGTCTTGCGAAACATTTTTTTTTTATCTCATAAATAGTAAGGAAAGTTTGCTTAAAATGTCCTTCGAAAACTTTGAATGAATGTTTCATTTTTTAATTGTTGGTGTATATGAGTTTCTTCTTTTTTCTAGAGCAAGTTTGTCGAGCTCAAAGCAGTGACGGTGAACCAGGGGGGAGGGCAGTCGCTCCCCTACTTTTTGCGGAAAAAATTAAATCTTTATCTCATTTTAGCAGGAATTATTTATTTATTTAAAGAAAAGCACTCTACAAAGAAAACTCCATTTACAGAGTGCTATAAACACACAAAGAACAAAAGCCACAAAGAGTAAACACAAATAAATGCACTAGAAAATAAAAAGTTGAACACAGAGAATACACAAAATCATAACACTTTTCCAAACGTATAAATAATTAAAAACGAAAACACATAATCACAAAAGCACTAAAACACACTATGATACTAAAAGTCTTTTTTTAAAAAAATTAAAAGACCATTTCCAAAAGGCAAGGGTTAAAAAGTCAAAACACGCAAGTACCGAGTCTTCTAAAAACACAACCAGGAGTTTAAAAGTTTAAAACGTAAATACACACTTGAGATAAAAAATAAATTGCAACACTTAAGATAAAAATAAATTCAAACACGGAGCCAAAAACAGAGTACAAAAAATGAAAACCTATAAAAGACATTAAAAAATGGTCGATTACATAAGAACACGGAAAATCTAAAATGTTGTAAAAAGGCAAAATAAAACACATCATGTATTTAAAAGATGCAAACATTTCGATTTAAAAGCACCAAGAGACATATTAAAAATGCCAAGTTCATCAGAGAACTTGTTAAAGATTTTATAAAACCTATATAACGAGAACCTGTTAATATAATTAAATTTTGAATATAAATTTGGAAGGAGAGGAAATTATGGGAAAACAATAGTGTTCGGGCAAGTTAGCTAATTTTGTAACTAAATTTTTAAATTTTGTTGACTATCAATTATACTCCATGGGCTAATTTATGGGTATCCATAAATTTTTGCCCCCTCCCCTACTTTTAGAGATGGCGGTTATTGCAAAAAAAAAAACAGGTTTCTTTCACCTCCGATTTAACCTGGCGGTTAAAACCGCTCAAAATAACCTGTTATTGAAAAACCGGTTTTCGGTTTTTTTTAAAAAAAAGCAACGTTTGTGGACAGAATTTTTTATTAATAATAATATACAATAAATAAGTATTAATACGATAATTAATTAATGTATTAAGTAATGATTATAAATAAGTAATTAATACAATATGTAATAATAATAAATGAGTAATTATTGCAATAAGTAAGTATTATAGACAAAATTTTTTATTAACATTGCTTTCACAAGAAATTAATTCATTGGCCAATATTTATCATCTAATCGGCTCATAAAGACTCTTTCGGCAATGTGTTGATCCGTGAGTCGACACCTCTCATCGGAAACAACACCATTCCAAATAGACGCCACTGAACTTCCGAGTAAAGATAAATATTTTTTGGCTGCAGAAAACAGATGCCGTTAATTTTGTTAGTAATGTTTTTCCAGGCAATCAATCCATTCGCCAATATTTATCTGTTCATAAAGACTCTTTCAGTAATCGGCCAACCAACAGACGCCTCGAGGAAGCGGCTGTCGGTGATTGGCCTAAGATGATGAAATTCAGAGCTTTATAACTTGGTAAATTTTTTATCTAGTCGAACCTAAAATAGAGCAGATCTTCCGACCCGGGTTTTTTCCCAGTTTTTGAATTTTTTAAAAAAAATAACCGGTTTAAACCGGGGCGAAAAAATATCCGGAAAAAAATACGGTTAACCGAAACAAAAAAAAAACGGTTTTCGGTTTAAACCGGTAGGTTTTTCCCATCCCTACTTTTGCCACTCAATCACCGCCACTGACTCAAAGGTTAAAAGGAGCTATATAAACAAGCCTTACGTTCAGTGGGCCAAAAAAAGAACCCTTCTTACTTACTTTTTAATTCAAACTTTTCACATTCTCGAATAAGAATTATAACAAAGTACTCTAATCGACAAAAAAATTCGAATTCGAGATTTGAACGAATCTTCAACACGTTTTAGGCCTCCCCGAGTCCGGAAAAAACTATTTTTTGAATTATGTCCGTGTCTGCACGTGAATTTCATGAGTTAGGTGGGAGAAATTTGATCTGCTGTCTTTGCGCCAAAACTGGTGATTCCTATCGAATTGTGGACGAATTCGGAAAATCTAACTATCTGTCAGTGGCGTTGCGAGAATAAGTGGCGCCAGGGGAATAATACTATTTTTTTCGCCCCCTTCATATTTAGCAAAAAAAAAAAAAAAAATTGACAAATACAGTGGAACCTCGCTTACCGAGCATAATTCGTTCCAGATGCTTACTCGCAATGCAAAACGCTCATTAACTCTATCAATACGGGACCGTCCCATACGTCCCTTCAAGCAAAAGACGATAGCCGACCTAAACGCCCGAATGTCACTCTGAAATTCCCGCCCCCTTTCGTTAAGTGTGATTGATTTCACACCTGCGGCGCGTGCTTTCTTCGTTAGAGTAGCTCGCCCAGATGGGTTGGAGAAAAGGAGGGTTTTCTTAGAATTCGGACAGTGCCAGCTGTCATTGTGGTTTTTGAGGAGGGGAGGGAAATTTACCTTATCTTTGAAAGAGGAACTCGGACGTTCCCGTATTTCGAGGTTCCTCTATTCCAATGGTCTTAGGAATGAGAGGGTTAAGCGAAACAATTTTTCCCATAGAAATCAATGTAAAATACGATACTGCTTTCCATGCCAAAATATACTCAAAAAATTTTATACATATCGCTTATTCAAAGAAAATTATATATAAGATCGTTAGGGAGCCTGAATCATCATCATCATCTTATCTTCCATGCAGAATCAACCAGCGTGGAATTCGAATAGAATGTTCAGAAATGAAATCGGAATGAGTGCTAAACACGGACTGATGAACCTGTTCTGTTATCCTTATTAAAAGAAATAAGCCAATTACGTTACGTCATTCACTCAAATACGTCTGTCAACTCGTTACGCCACGCAAATACGTCATATCGTTTGTTACGTAGCGCATCAACAACTGCAAATGCATGGCAGGAAAATAGTTTTAAACAACTGTGGCCTTAAATATTACTGGAATCAAAATATGAAAATATCCAAAATCATTCGTTCCATTCAAAACGTTTCTTACTAGAAAACCTTATTCGATTAACAGTTAAAACAGGTTACAGTTAAAAGGGCACCCACAAATACTAACTAGACACAATGCTTGATAAGAATTTAAACGAAATAAAAGCTCCTTGGATATAACAGTAGCAGGCGCAAAATCCAGGAATTCCCCTCTCCTCGTCACTCGTTATACGAAACGTCGCTCGTTAAGAGAGGCATTTTTTCCAATTTATTTCGCTCGTTATGCGAATTACTCGTTAAGAGAGGCATTTTTCCAATTTATTTCGCTCGTTATGCGAATTACTCGTTAAGAGAGGCATTTTTCCAATTTATTTCGCTCGTTATGCGAATTACTCGTTAAGCGAGGTTCCACTGTACACACTTATATTTTTCCTCCATTGTCCTCTAAGACTGGCGCCCGGTCTGGCCACACGCCCCTTGCTTCCAAATCATTACGCCATTGCAAGCAAAATACACCTGCATTAGAGATTGAAATGATTGTGTGACTTTTCCGTACAGTGGCATTTGCGTACATTTTATCAATGTTCAGTAAATCTTCTGTAACGTGTTGGTTTGCTGGAATTTGGCGAATTTGTATCTGGCGTGCGGACCAAATTATAGAAAGTTGTTTATCTGGATATAAAATAGTTGGTGTTTCAGAGTTTCTTAAAATTCATTGAACAACAATTTATCCCTAATAAAGCATATAATATAGAAATTATTCAAATCGATCTAAATTTCATTTAAGAGCATTTCAACGAATCTGGACGACTGCTGACAACGTTTAAAATGTTGCAAAACTTGTCCAAACTCTTCCTTGTTCTCATCAGTCACGTAACCGGTTGTCAAAAGACCATTGATGTATAGTTTTATGAAATGTACGCAAATGCCACTGTACGCAAGGGTTACAACACCATTAAGGCGATCCGCAGTCTGCTCGGCACTTGCCAAGCCACTGAAGGGCACGTGGTGATATTATTTCGCCTCTTTCTTCATATTTGATTTTACAAATTGACGTAATCGCTAATATTTTGCCTCCACGACGTCCCTTAGCAGGGCCGGATTACAAAATAGGCAACTGCCTATGGACCCCACAACTTTTTGGGGCCCCGAGGTGGTATTTTAAGGGTAATCTAATTTTATGTTTACCCTTTATTTGCAAGGTCCATGTACTCAAGCATATTCAAATTAAAATTAAGTATTCCGTAAATTTCATAACGCTATTCTTAGAATTTTTTTCGTGTTTTTAAATTTGCTTTCAGATCAATGTGGTCAGATTTTTTTCTTAGTTGGTTGACTCATTCACAAGTCACCAGCTCTGGAAATCTTTGTATTAGAATATTAAGATTCTGTCAAAAATGTTTTGTAAATTTTTTAAAAGCTAAATTTTTGTTTATCATTAGATTTAAATTTGAATTTTTCATATGCGATTTAAATTTTTTATAATAAAACCAATTCTCTATATGGTGATCTGCAATTTAAATGTTTTGTTGTTTCAATTAGTCATTATATGTGTTACTTAAAAACGTGCATGAATAGAGGTTAAATTAAAATTTAAAAAAAAATGTTTCGGACGTTGGGGAGTAGAAAAAGGGGCTCCCGAAACTAACATTGCTTAAGGGCCCCTGTAGGGCTTTATCCGGCTCTGCCCCATAAAAGTGACATTCGGGGCATCTATAACCCCTTTGCCCCCTCTTGCTTCTCCACTGCTGTCTGTCCGCCACGATAACTTGGCCGCCAAAATGTCTAGTTTATGGCGGTCGCTATAGCAACTGATTATACTAGGGAAGATCCATTTCGAGTAGGAGGAATCCGACGGAAGTCGGAGTTTTATTTTATTCTTGGCGCCAGTTTGCGGTGGTAAAAAGAGTAGTTGATCATTCGTCTTCTCGGTTACCACACATTGCCCATTTGGCGCTAAATGCGCCAATGTAGCACATTTGAATGAACTTCTACCTACTAGAATTGGATTCTTCCAACGATAACCTGTTTGGCGGGCAGACAGTAGTAACTTGACTTTACACTACGACACACCCCTAACTCCAGAGATAAAAATCTCCGGTTTGCAGTTTGGATGGGTGTGAGTAGATTTTTATTGAACAACAACAAAAAAAGAAAGAAATTAAATAGAGTGTTTTAAACATGGACGAATTACATGTGAGAATTACAAAAACAATGAAATGAGTTTATATATATATATATATAGTATATTGTTTGCTTATTCCTGGCGGTGGTAAGCCTTTTTCGCTTTTATTTTATTTTTTTTTGTGAATTCTAATATTTTAATTTATTTTATTCTAGGTCTTTTGTATTCGGATTTTTGCTTTCGACTTTTTAAAATCATCTTCAATGTATTTGTCTTTTATTCCAGAATTTTTCTATTTTTAATTGTCTTGTGCTTTTTGAAGGGATGGCGGCATATTTTAACGGGTTTCGTTTGTCGTTAGCAGAAAAAAGCGCATATTAATATCATAAGCGAGCTTCTCTTCCTGACGAGCGGCTCACTATGATATTTTTCAATTTATTATGGTTTTTGTCTATGGTTTTTTTGTCTTGGTTGTTTTTGAGTTTTTGTCTTATGTTTCTTGTTTGTTTTGATATACAGGGTGTCCAACAAAGGACTCCCTGATTTTAAAATTAAATACAAATAATTGGCAACGTAGATCGATAGAAGATTGGTGAAACTGTGGAAATGTTTAGTCTATATGTAAAACTTACAGAAGTTTCCAAAATTAGTCACAAATCTCACATCAGGTATGCCGTACGCTGTAACTGCTATTCAGGGAGTCCGCGAGCAATAATAACTGAATAG
>BGPR01029050.1:0-19532 GCA_013235015.1 Araneus ventricosus | reverse complement strand
ATTTGTTGAATACCCAACAGACACATCAACATTCGTAACGAATAAAATTATATATGTAGGAATTATTAAAATATTTTTTGAAAAAAAATTAATTAGATAAAAATTCAGCTTTAACCATAAAATAAATATATTTAAATATATCGTTTGGCCGTAAAGAATTGTAATATGTAATTTGTTAATAATCCTGCTAAATAATATATAATTAAAGTAATAAAATTTTTGTTATTTATAGTGCCTAATTAGCTGGAATTTAAGTTGAAACGCAATTGATGGGGATGTTAAGCAGATTTGGCAAATTCTCACCACTTTGTACGATTTCAGTATGACATTTGAAGACGGTTTAAAAAATGTCAGTTTTGTTGACGCAGCCCTATAAATGCTTTGGCTATAACTGGGCAGGGCTTATAAGGCTATCACCGTGTCTCTGAATACTAATATTAATTTCAGTCTTACATATAAGTTGCCCTATGTCGCTTTGGGTTGAAAGAAACCCTTATCGTGCTTGTGGCATTGTTACTAAAGCTCTTATTCTATAATGTTGTAATTCTTTTCAATTTTCATCTTCTTTATATCCATCAACTTTTCTTAGTTTCGTGTAATATAACAGAAAACTCTTAAATAAGCAAAACAGATGGAAAAATTTGAACTTTTAAGAAAACCTTTATATCTTCCCAAATATTTGGGCGGAAATTTACAACGAAAATTCTAATATCAATAATATGCATTAAACATTACCGTTTTGAAAGTTCCATCTTGTTATCGGCTCGACCTGTGAAGCGAGGAGTAAAACAAATTTTTAACACAATCTTCATCGAGACCCCATTGAACGAACTCCCCAAGTACCCTCGGAACCTTCTTCAATGTAAATAATGATTGTCTCTTTTTACATGTCAGTTTAGTAGTGATCGAATGTGAAGGAGAACTAAAATATGCAAAATCGCAAGTGTCCAATTCTGCTCATAATAAGGCGCTGATTAATAAGCTAGGAGAAAGGCTAATGATTGAGTAAGTTGTGACGAATTGTTGTCACTATAGCGTCGTTTATAAAACTTGATTTGGTTTTTATAGTAGTAGTGAGCTACTGGGAGACAACAGTAAGGTGCTAAGAACTTTGCTGGACATACTAGGGAAAAACAGATAGAGAAATCAAGATTAATCCAAAAATTGTATCTGCCATTAGCCATGAAATCGCAGCTTGTTGATATAACCCGTGAATTGCAGTTACATGCTGCAAAAATATGATAAAGGGTATGCGATGAAATTTACTTTTTATTTTTACTTTATCTTGATCAAAAAACTGTACACTTCTTTATGTAAAAAGTTTTAGTCTGATATTTTTTCTTAAATTGGTGTCATTGTCTGTTCAGTTCAGTGGTAAAAAAAGGGAAGTATATCTTATTTTCTAGATTGCCTCTTTTTGCAAGGGCCATTTTTGTTTGTTTTTAGGGAGTGTGGCCAGAAGGCTAAACGGATAGTATTAAGGTTATACAAAACCCTCTCAGCTTAAAGAATAGTTACAGGAAGTAGAGGACAAAAATTAAATTAAAACAGCAGCAGTCAAATTCTCACCACTATACAATTCAATATAACTATTTAAAGATATAAGTTTAAAAAATATCAATTTGTGTACAACCCCTCATCTTTTAGCTTCTCTTCGACAGGAGCTATAATTCTGCTCGTTGTAATGCCGATATCTTTCTGAATACTAATGATATTGAACTGAATATTTTTATATAAGTTGCCCTATATATCTGGCTTTAAAGTTGTGAAAGAAAAATTACGCTATGTTTCGCGCATGCGCAGTAAAACATTATTTACTAAAAATGCTCTTAATTCCTATAATATTCAACAATTCTTTTCCAAATTTTACACAAATGCTTCTCTAACATATTGTCATCTTTTCTGTAAGTTTCGTATAATATAACAGAAAACTCTGCATGTTATAAGCAAAAAACAGGTGGAAAAATTTGAGATTTTTTAAGAAAACCTTTATATCTTCCCAAATATTTGAGCTGAGTTTACGAAAATTCCTGTAAATATTATGCTCATTAAACATTACCATTTCTGAAAGTTCCATCTTGTTATCAGTATTCTGTGAAGCGGGGTGGGCCAAACACCTTTTTGTCTTCATCAGTTTGTAGACGGTCCCCAAATTGCCCTCAGGACCGAATCTTCAATGTAAAATGTGAGTTATTGTCTTTTCTTTACTTGTACGAAGTTTAATGGTAGTCGGTTAAACCATTCCGGAGAAATTCTAAAAAATGTGAAAATCTGAAAGTGTCCGGATACTTTTGGGCATATAGTGTATTTCCATACTGTCAATTTATATGGAGACGACTAAAGATTTGAGAGAATGTCAGATTTAATTACAAATTTTCATAAATGTCGTTAAAATCGATTTACAGATATTTCTTCGGAATCAGTCATCTGTAAACAATCGAGATGAAGGTACACTATATGATCAAATGTATCCGGACACTTTCTCGGGTTAATTTTTGCTTTATTCCGAATTTCTCCAAAAAGGAAGGTCGAACTGCCCTTGAAATTTGATCATGAAAAGAATATTCTTGAATTCACATTTGGGGGTAAAGATTCGTTCCCGAGTACACTTAGAGACGACTGTCCAGAAATTGATGAAGAAGAAAATAATTAGGACACTCCCCGTCTTCCAAAAAGCAGATGATGGTTTCAAACTTTCATCAATGGTTTTGCTAGCTGTCTGCAATGATTATAATTATCTTCCTAAAAATAGCACTTATATTTGGAAATACATAAATTTTTTAATAAATACAAATTTTTTCCGCTTGTTTCTTTGCTTATAGCATGGAGAGTTTTCATCTAAATTATAAGAAACTTACAGAATACATTAGAATATAATTGCGAAGTATTATATAAAAATTCAAAGTAACTGCATTGAATTTTGGAGGAAATAGGAATATTCGTAGTAAATAATTTTTAACTGCTCATGTGCGAATCATATAATTTTTTCATGCTTTTGAAGCCAGATATATAGAGCAACTTATATAAATACTTCAATTGAATTTGTTCTAAATTCAAAAAGATATTGGCATTATAGGCAACTGCTAGAGTCTAAGTAGTGAGAGGTTTCCACAAATTGATGTTTTTTAAACTTAAGTCTTCGAATAGTTTTGTTGAAGTGTAAATATTGAATATGCTGAACACCCATGCGAACTTATACATTAAGTACACAATTGAAATCGCAATTCGACGAAAACTATTCGAAAATTCATGTTCAAATAAGATCAATTTGTAGAAAACTCATCTTTTAAATTCTCTTAGTGATCGAAGGGTGCCAGAAGATCGTAAATTCAGTTCCCTATAAGAATGCAAATATCTTTATGAATATTAACGGCATTCAACTGATCTATGATATAATTTGAAGTTAAGAATATTGATATAAGTTTCCCTATATATCTGGCTTTGAAATTATGAAAGAAAAATAATGCTATGTTTCGCACATGGCCAATTTAAAATTATCGAAAATAGTTGCCGTTTGTAGTGATTGCGGATGTAAAGATCAATCTGTTGTACTGATCAAAATGGCGTAGAACGGATCTCCCGTATTTAAACATATAGAAAATCCGGCGGTTGTGGTGTTCAACAATTCGCTTGTGATGATTGGTTTCAAAGAGATGACGCCACAGAACATGAGGGCAATGGCGATGAAGGTTGCCAGAGGAGAAAACGCATAAAAAACCATGCAAACCCTTCGATACAAACACCGTGCTGAATCCACGGATGAGCATTATTTATAGGAAAGGTGTATCCAATGAATGCTCGAAAACTAAAAAAAAAAAAAAAATTTTACTCTTGATAACTTTTTAAAGAAAGCTTTAAAAATGAAATATGTATGTTTATTTTTCTTCAATTCTCTAGATTGTATCGATTTTCTTCTTCTAATTAAAACTAATGGGTACATATTAACAATATTCGTTTTTCTGCTGCTCCTTGGCTGGATGTCCTGACTTGACAAGGAGCGCCAGGCCACAATTAGCGCTTTTTTCTTTCTCCAACTCGTCATCACTGGCCTAGGTATATAGCACTACAATTTCTACTTCCCCTCTGTCAAGTTTAACCCTTGAAAGTGGCATGAACACACTACCCCCCCCCCCAAAGCGGTGTCTCGGAGGGGCTCCCCAGTCGCTAAGCCTCTGAACTTTGTAATCCTATATATTAATATTACTTTAACCGCTTATGGACATAACCCGAGTTAACTCGTTTAAAATACAGTAGTTTGTAAAATAACTCGGTCCTTAAACAGTTAAGGTATTTCCTATGTAGTGATCACTTTGGCTTCGTCCACTATACTACAAATACTCATATTTCGTAGAATGTCCGACGTTTGCTTCGATTCTTCTTATAATATTTCATTATTATATTATCATGTATTCTTTAAATTTCTTATAATTTGGTGGAAAGCTCTACATATTACAAGCAAAAACCACGCGGAAAGATCTGAATTTTTTAAAAGAAACCTCTACATCTTCCAAAAAGTTACTTTTTTGTTGAAGTACATCTATTTATTGCAGCAAGCAAACAGCCATTGATGAAAGTTGCAAATCATTATCTTCTTCATGAATTTATGGACAGAGTCCTTAGATGTCCTGAAGACCGAATCCTTACTGTGAAATTTGAATTCAAGAATATTCTATATGACCAAATTTCAAAGGCAGTTCAACTATCCTTTCTGGAGAAATTCGGAAAAAAGGGAAAATAAATCCGAAAAAGTGTATGGATACTTTTGATAGTATAATGTACATTCATAGTTAAATTACCCTTATACAAATAAGAATCTATGTGCCCGGTTGAGTGTTCGATTATGTTATATCCAAATGTGGAAATAATGTTTTGTCTTCAGGTGAATGAATTAAAAGAATATCACAAACTTAATTGTGCTATTCATCATTCAAGTATGCTTTTCAGATTACAAAATATCAGTTTTGAATATCCCTAAAATGTGTTATAAGAATGAAATGTTGCGATGTTTTCTTTCGTGTGAAACCTTAAGTTAATAATAAATACAATTGAATTAATTCAAAAAATGATTTATTTATACATCAAAATCTCAGTGCAAAATCTCAGTGTCGCTGTAAGTGCAAAAAGCCGTATATCGAAAATTCAGTTGGGTTGAAATCTACTAATCAGCACTACTTCTTATAGCGGACGGATACCAAGTCGCCAATGCTAAAAACTAAGACAGCTATTAAGTTACATGGCATGGTTAAAATATGATAAATAGAGCAAGCACAACCTAGAAGATTCGAAAAGAAAATAAAAGAAAAAAAATGTTAATTTTTTTAGCAAAAATAGAAATGCGTAAAGGGTTTTTAGCAATTAATTTTTAACAGTGTCTTCTTCATTGAATTTTTTTTATCTTAGCAGCAATCTTACGTTTCAGCAATAGCGAGTTGGCATCCTTTGGGCATATGAAGAGGTACCGACAAGTGGATTTTAACCCAATTGATTTGATTGTTTACTTTCCAGTGACGATATGGATTGATGATTGCGATTTTTACACGAAAGAATTCAGCCAGAATGGTTAGTTTCGTTATAACATATTTGACGAAACAGAAAATTATTGTAGTGTGCATTGAATGATTTCAAAAAATGAAATAGTTGATGAAGTGTATTTATGGAGATGCATGTATGACTCGGCCGTTCTGATTCTGTAGAGGTCTGTTGTTCGGTGCAAGCAGGCAATCACTGCTTAGGTCTTCTTGCTTGACTGAATACACTTCCAAGAAGGAGTTGAGCTGAAACAACAAAAACTTTATTTGAATCCATAAAAATTGAAATGTTGAAAAACCTTAAAAAATTTTTTGTCGCAAGCCGGAGGCGGGCGAATATAAATTCATTTTGCCCGGAGATATAAGGAAAAGAAAAATTCCCCACTTCCGAATCTTTTTTTTTTTAAATTTACCAACTAGATGACGCCTCTCATGTATAATCAAAATTTAATTAATATTGATTGTTCAATTGATAACACAGGTCTGGAATCTGGAGATTGCAAAATATCAGATATTTTTTAGTAAATCAGACACGCTGATAACAAAAATGAAATTTGTTATTTACGACAGATCTTCCACCCATCAAAAAGGGGTGTGTCCGTAGTTTTTAATAAAAGTACAGTTAAAATAACGTATTTTACATTTAGTTATCGAATAAATACATTTTTGTTAGAATTTAAAATCAATATTTAACTACTACACTGAAAGAAGTAAAATTAGAAAATAGAATTATAATTGTAGGCAAGCCGGAAACAAATATTGAAGCACAACAATTTATACGAGGTCAGTTAAATAATTTAGCAGGCAATCAAAATTTTTCAATAGATCAAGTTTTAGGATTGCGATTTAAAATTAAAGATTTACTTGTAGGTATAATATTTTACAGACGTAAATAATGAATGTTCATATGCGAGTGTTTTTAAAATGTCTCAAATTCAAAATTTTTAGTTTCACAACTGTAACAAATCCTTACCTGATACAGAAATATTGATGTTATTTTTGAAATCGGCATACCAAATACCATACAATTTACATAAATTTATGTAAACCACGGACAAAAAGTTCAATTTTGTAGACCTGTGAAATTAAAGTCTTAAAATATTAAGATGTTTTGTTCGCGAAGCTCAGAAATTTACGTAATTTCCGAACTCTGGCAAGTTAGAAAGGGAACGAAAATTCGGTTACGAAATTCCATTTTCAAAAACCTGAAACAATTAAAGTTAAATTAAAAACTGCTTTGAAAACGCACTATTATCGTTTTGTTAATAATAAAATATTTTTTTATTTTAAATATTTCTTACTTTTAAACTTTAACTTATAACTCATTATTATAAATATAAAGAAATGCTCTTGACATGAATATTTTCCTTAAATTCACTGCCAGGTGGTTCCATGAGTTAATAATCAAAATATAATTTAACTCGCCTATATATATAATTCTCTTACGTGGCGACAAAAAAGGGTCGAATTTCTTAATCGCCGTTTGGCAACAGCCCGCGAGTTTAGATTGTTTACATTCAAATTAGCGATTGATTTGATCTGGGTCATCCCAATTTTTCAAAATAAGTTTAACTTGGGCGTTTTGGATTATAATTGCCCCTTTTTGGGACTCTTCTTTTATATTTATTTTCTCCTCAACAGTGCAATTTTTGCTTTTATTTTGCATCTGAGTATTGAGCTGATTGCTAAAATGTACAAATCGAATAAAAATTATTTTCGAAAACGTCAAGATTTATGATCGAAAACGTCAAGATAGGTCTAATGAAACTATTGAGGAATCTTTCATAATACGATCCAATCGGAATGAACAAAATAGAAAGAAGCGTTTTTGTGTACAGAGCGAAGTTGCCGAGCTACAGGAATATAGTTGTGGGATTTTAGTGGGAGTCTATTCTTTTATACATGTGGCGAAGCTTTTTTGATCAAAATATCAGTGAAAAAAAAAGCATGTTTAAAATTTTGGTGTAAAAAGAAAAAATTTTAGAATTTTTTAAAAATTTCCAAAAAAGGCTATTTTGTTAATTTTAAAAAGGTAAAAGTAAATATTTATTATGGTTTTTAATTTGAATAGTGAATCTTAACATGTTTAAAGCCATTTGCCAGTTTAAACTGTGCTTTTTAAGCTAAAAGTTTGTGAAATGGGTTAAATAATCTTTCGTAACTCAAAAATTCTGAGGTTTTAACGCATAAATAACTACCCAGAGAAAAGAATTATAACTTCCTTGGCTAAATAACTATTGCAGTGATAGTATATACATGTGACGAAGTTTTTCTGAGCAATAATTCATTGAGAAGAATGGAAATTTAGAATTGTGTTGGAATAAAGTTAGGGCTAATGAAACTGTTGAAGAAATATTCAATTTTGTGTACCAAGAAGTTTTAAATGCCTGATTTCTGATTGATGCAAATAATTTCTATTTGTAAACATTTTATAATTATACATTTTAGCATTCAAATTTCTTTCAAACATTTACATATATATATTTATATATATGCTACCAGGAAATTTTAATTTTAGAAATTTGATGATTTAGTTTATTAGTAATTGCTGAAATAATTTTAGGAGTTTATGCTATTTCAGATAATTTAAATTTACTTTTAGTAATTAATGTATTTATAATTTCCTTCTACTAGCAGACAGTCATAACTGTACGGCGAGCGAGCGAAGCGAGCTGGGATCACGTAGTGATCCCAAAAGAATCACAACGTGATTCTTGGGGGTTGACGAGCGGAGCGAGTAGGGGGTGTAACCCCCTAATTACTTTAATTGCCCCTTTTTGGGACTCTTGTTTTATATTTATTTTCTCCTCAACAGTGCAATTTTTGCTTTGATTTTGCATCTGAGTATTGAGCTGATTGCTAAAATGTACAAATCAAATAAAAATTATTTTTCTAATTGAAAAGATAAATAAATGTAATTAAATGCTAATTAAACAGTTTAATTAAAATTTTCCAGAAATAGAATTTTTCTTGATATTTCATTCATGTTATCATAGAAATGTAATTTTTTTCGAAAAAGTGAAACAATAGAATTTTGGAAGACAATGGGTTAATAATCGATCAAGAAATAATTAATTAAGGTCAGAAAATGCATTAAAATCGTGTATTGCATAAGGGAATACATAAGAAAACATATTCATTCTCAAGAATACACATCAAACCATGAGTTTAAAATCATTTAAAAAATTCCATCTTTACAAATATGAAATAACTCAAGGTAATTGGCAGCGTATGATAAAAACGAAGAAAACACATACTTGGTTCTGTCCAATGGTTTGTTGTCTTTGCAGAACGAACCAAGCGACATCTTCAGTGCACATGGGTGCTGTGAGAGATCCAGTGTACCAGTAATGAGAGCCCGCACTTTCGGGCAGAAGTTGGTTCAAATTCAGGTACGATCGCAAACGTCTGGACTTGTCTTTGTACAGAACGTCGGATAGAAAATCGACGATTGGCTTGAAGGCTTGGTTGTCTTTATTTGCCATCTGAAAAGTGACAAGAAATTAACCATTACGGACACTGTTGAATGTTGCTTAAAAGAATCTGAAGAAGGGTGTCAAACTCACTGCCCACAGCAAGTATCTTTGTGGCCTGGTAAATATGACAGTATTTGACAAAAATTTCGTAGTTTCACTTTTTATATAATTGATTGTACATAATTAGTAATAATGAGCCACATCATTAGCCAATGACCGATTACTAGTCGTATTGCATCGACGCACCATCTCCTCCACCAATAGCAGAAAATATTTCAGCAAAATATAATAAAATAATAAGCAAATAGAGGAAATCGAAATCCTGTTGTCTTTGGATTTGAAATCAAAATTCAATTAAGTTGAACTATTTGTTTGTCTGGTTTGAAAACATTCGAAAATTTGAGTACGAAATTATTTTCATGCTTGAAAGTGGTAATTGGTGAGAACAATTTTTTTTCACTTATGAAAGGAAATGAGTCCCCCATCGAATCCAGAATTACCTTGGATCAAATTAGAAATTAATGTCTGCGGACAAGTTGTCCCTCGAAGTAAGGAAGTTGTTGGAAGAGGAGAGATGCCAGAAGTTAGGAAGAAAACATTAAATTTTCAGTTGTCCTTGTTTTTTTCATTCTGTGTTTCCGGAATATACCTACAAAATAATAAAGTTTTTTTTTGTGACCTACATAAATTTAGACCTGCATTATTTGTCTCGTGATAGCATTTGAATTTGACTTGGTCTGAAAGAATGTGAATTGTAGAGAGGTACAGGATGAGGCAGATAAATCGGATACTTTTTAAACAGAGCATGCTCAGCTATGGAGACAGGAATAAGTGCGCGAGTGGGGATATTCTGCTCAATTGTAAATTGTATTTGCATTTCAGTCGTCGTCATACAGTCGTGGACGTCGGAATAGCGAATTTTTTTACGTGATTGTTTAGTGAAGAGTGGTGAAAGGATTATCACGTTTCAGCATGAGTTTCGTCTCAGATTGAAAATCCACCGAAATGACCGTGTTCCATTCCCTAAAAAAATTTAAGTTGGGTTATTCTTCGTTATAGGAGGTTAATGAATTAAAACAAAACCACCTGGTAATCCATATAAGATGCACACTCCAGAAAATGTGGAAAGGTTTAATGGCACTTAGCAACGAATGTTTATCTGCAAATCTACCATTAGTTTTTCCCAAGCTCAAGATTTACTGATTATTTCAAAACCATCCAATTATTCTGCTCCGCCCTAAATCTTCACCATGCGTCTACTTTCAGAGTTATGGAGTAAAATCATAATTTCTATCGCGGTATGAGATCTGTTTTCAAGCATAGCTTCCACTACTCTTTTCAGTTTTATACTGCATATACTGGAATATTGGATAGGGCTATCGAACGAGAAAACTTCATTTTGAGTTCCAAAACAGTTTACAAACTTCATTTTGAGTTCCAATGTACAGTGAAGTAGATATTTTTAAGGAATTTTAGTGCACATATATTATTATTGTAAGATTTCGATCCTGTTTTGTTTTCTCAAACAGTGCAACTAACTTTTCGACTGATCCTCGAATAAAATTTCCATAAACCATCAAAACATGATCTTACTTGAACAAGTACTCCCACGACAGCGGTTCTGTTATCTGAGCTTCTGTGCACAAACTGAGCCTAGAGGAAAAACATGACACATTAAAGATGTTTTGAAGGCGAAAGAGATCAAACATTCATCACACATGTAAAACCTGTGGGATTTATCCCCCTGAACTTTCTCGTATACTTTTTAAGTGGAGATTCGTCAAAATCTCAAATTCGAATTATTTGACAGTTACAATACTTTCTCCTCGTATACGAGAAAATAAAAAAACAAACAAACCTGAAATCAAATATGTGTTGCCACGTTTAAAAAAATATTACTTTGAAGCATGTGCGATAAAATAAGCAATGCAATGAATATTAAAGTGAAAATTCTGCTTTGGAGTTAATTTCTCAAGAAAACAATTTATACTATCACAACCGTAACAATTGCAAAAGTGCGTGAATAAAAGATTTGGTGAAATAATGAGATAGGTTTGAATTTTATTTACAACAATAAAAACATTGTTACAATTCATGTTTGAAAACATTAGTAATATCCCGAAGTTTACAAACGTTGTGCGCCGAAACACAATATGGCACGTAGTATGCGATTATACAGACCGACAAATAGTCAACCCTTCGACGGATGTGGTCCAAAATTTTCTACGTACTTGAAAACGTTTGAAAACGCTCCGCTCGTTACAGTGATAGTCGGTCGAACTTTCTTGAGTGACACATTACCGTCAGATTTAAATCGCTAATAACTACGTATCATTAAGAGTTTGTCGCATAGTATTTGTTTTGCCTGTGACGTCATCGTACCAGTGTAGGCACAGGCGAGGCGTGTTATGAATTATCTTTATGAAAGGATATAAATAAGTGTAGCGGGGAAACGCGCTTAGCTAGGAGGTTGATTCTGGTGTCGCTTTAAAGAGCTTGAGGAGTATTACTAGGACCCAAAATAAGATAATAAAGATATTTATCAGAATGTAAGTAAAAATTGGTATTAAATTGAAAATTTCAAACTCCACATGTTTTTTGATTATAACATAGAGTTTTCTTTAGAATTGTGCGAAACTTGCAGAATACTTGACAATACGTGAAAGAAACATTGTATTAAGATTTCAATTCAAAATTTTGAATATTACGGGAAATATGAGTATTTGCAGCAAATAGTGTTTTACTGCGCATACGCGAAATGTAGTTATATATACTGTCAACAGATGGCGCCATCAGAAGCTACTTGAAATAAAACATAAGAAATTCGCTGTTCGGGTCCGCGCCGTGGATTTTTCGTGAGAACGTCGGGATAAAATCCTAAAAATAGTTTTTCGTATTAATATGTAATTTAATTATCAATCTCTTTAATACAATATTTACATAGAGTAGTAAAACGGTTAGAGAATATATAAATCACAAGTTTACCGCATGTAGCAAGGCTCTGTTGTAGATTCTGATTTATCGCTGTAATCATTATATTACTCCGTGTGAATATTGTATAAAAGAGATTAATAATAAAATTACATATTAAAACGAAATACTTGTTTTATGATTTTATCCCGACGTTTTCACGAAACATCTACAGAGCGGATCCGAAATGCGCCTTTTTCTCTGTTTTATTTTTTTGACAATTACAATACTTTTTATTTGTATACTGCAGATACGACAAACTAAAAACAAAAATCTACTTGTCAGAAACAACTCTCTATGGCATTTGGGATCGGAATAAAGGGGGAATTTTAAGGCATGGGAGAAATGTTAAGGCAAATAACTACTCAGCACAGCTGTATTAAATCTAAAACTGAATAACAATATTTAAAGTAAAAACTATATCCTTTTTATATAGCATTATAAATATAGCGGAACATGTATAAAATATTATTTTGTTGAAAAAAATAAAACAAAATTCTGGAAGAAATAAAAATGATTAAACGGCATAAAAAAATGTGTTTCTATAAAATAAACTCAAAAAAATTAACCCATATGTCCATTAAATTTACACATATTGGAGAACACTTATATATGGGTTTAATATAAATTTTTTTCTTTAAATAGAATGGAGAAGCTTCAATAACATATGTGTTTAAAAATAAAATTATTCCTTTAAATAGAAAGGCAAGGCTTGAAAAAAAATTATGCATTCGTGTTTCGCAAAATACTGGCAGTATAATACAATTATTTCAAATCATAAAATACAATGGGTTGAATGGTTGACCCCACCACGGATAGATCATATCTGAGTGTGTCGATAGTATTGTCGTATAAGAGTTATAAGAGTTTGTCGCATAGTATTTGTTTTGTCTGTGACGTCATCGTACAAGTGTATAAAATCTAAAACTGAATTACAATAATTAAAGTAAAAATTAAATCCTTTTTATATAGTATTATAATTATAGCGAAACTTGTATAAAATATTATTTTGCTGAAAAAAATAAAAAAAATCCGGAAGAAAGAAAAATGACTCAACGGCATAAAGAAACTTTGTTTCTATAAATTAAACTCAAAAAAATTAACTCATATGTCTATTAAAATAACACACATTGAAAGACACCTATAAACGGGTTTAATAATAAAATTATTTCTTTACAAAGAATGGAAAAGCTCGAATAAAAATTATGCAGTTAATTGAAAAAGTAATCATTTGTCGTGTTACACAAAACACTCGCAGTATAATACAGTTATTTCAAATCATAAAACACTATGTGTTATTCCCTGGTATATCAACGACTATCAAAGTAAGAAGGGCTAAATGTCGTACACGCTTTGCAAGATGACAAAGTAGACTTGGGTTAACTTGTCCGGAATTTGAATTATTATCATGAATCGACTCCTGCACTAATTCGAAACATAGCATGCTATAAAGTTGATTACTTTACGGGCGCCATCTATTGGCAGTAAATTCAAATACCAGTAGAAAAAAACGTAGATAAACTTTAAAAAAATCGTAAGAAAACAATTGATTTTAAAATACTACAGTACTGTGAGTAATACTACATGCTCTGAGAAATGGATTTTACCCTGTCGCCATCTATTGGTAGTAAATAAACAAATAATTTTCTATTCTCCGTTTCAAACAGTGAAAGAAACTAAAACTGTTGCAACTATCAGTAGAAACACAGGAATTCTGACATTTGTTATTCGTTCTATAAATTTTTGAAAATACGGTATATAAATAACTATAAAATGAATTGGAATTTTTTTTTATTATAGGAGTGAGTCTTTGATAGCCATTTCCGCCGATTGTTAACTCCCATTTGTAAAATAACTATTTTTTTTAAAGTCAGCGGTCATCGATTTCGCCATGGTATCAAGTGGACATTTTAAAAGCAATTAATGTATTATGACGAAATGACTACTTTTTTTCACATTATTTTACCTTTAGAGTCCAGGGACAAGCAAGTCCTCAAAGGCGGTTTTGGTAGTTTTATACTTTTTGTCTCTAATGCGATCTGGAGGTTTAAAATCATTTGAGACAATTTATAAAAAAAAAGTGTTAGAAGTACGTCGTTGAAATAGTTAACGTTTTATAATAGATATTCGCCATTATGGAACAATCGAAACCATTGGTGGCTAAACCGGTGAGGTTGCTGAAATCCCTGCAATATTCGAAAATTTTATATTGTTCTTTGGCAATAGTTTTCTACATTTCCGGACTAAGAAATTAATGACGGTACACAATTGCTTAAATAATTATTCTTATTCTCATTCTGAAATATTAGGAAAATGTTTTGGGTTGACTTTTGGGACTTTTCTTCCACGAAACATGATTGAAAATGGGATATAAGTGTTCGAAATTCGAGTTCGAAACTCTATCTAAAACGTTTAGTGTGCATTGTAAAATGACAAGTAATAAAAGCAAATGTGATATTACCTCGACCCTTTTGGGATATCTTCGCCATAAGGAAATCACAAAATGAAGCTTTTCTAAACTTTTCATCTCTGTTTTTTTCAATTCCTACTATTAGTTAACACTCTCCATACACATATATATTTATATATCTTGTTCAAATTTTCAATCGTTAATAAAATACTTTTTATTCATCCACTCAAATTCAAATACATTTTTTAAAACTTGTAATGGATGACAGTTGATGTTAATACAGTTTTTTCAAATATTAATTCATTGATTAAATTTAGTTAATTAATTTTAGTTTTATATGGGAAAAAAAATCGCCAAATTTATCGCCAACTTGCCAAGTTTGTCGCCAAGATTAGCATCTCAGCGAAGCAACTTTTTAGCTTTGTAACAATATTATATGATGCGTACTTATTGTTTAGTGAATATCAATTTAGCAATTAACAAGTAATATAAAACAAAAAATGAATAGAATGAGAAATTATAGACCACCATCAGCTTCATAAATTAGAAACGAAAAAAATGGAAAGCGAATCAATAGTAACAAACAAAAATAATAGTCCAACACCATATATAGAAAGGAAAATTGCAAGGAAATTCGCTTTCTATTTTACCACTTAATATTGTGATTCTGTCATATGCATATACATATTTATATTAATTGTAATTATTTAATAAAAAGTAACTGAAATAAAATTTTTCCTTGTTGACCTAAGTAGGAATTGACTTAATTTTTTTTATATTACTTGTTTCTCTTCCTCTCAAAACTGTTTTATTTACTTTATTTTTTATCATCTCACTTTAATCTTCTTGAGAAGCACGAGCATATCATTTATTAAAGCAATATATTTAATATAATTTGGTAAAAGCATTTAGACAGTTCGAAAGTCATAACCAAAAGTTTGATTTAGACAATTTTTATTTCATATGAAAGCTTATGACGTCTAGATATGTCAACACGGGTCATCTGACCCTCGGCGCCTTTAATTTTCGAGAGATACTACAAAACAAACGGAATATATTAACGGAAATGACGGCGATTTATTGCAAAATAGTACGGAGTTCCTGAGCCTCAAACACTCGACTGATTTCGCCAATTTATTACGCCACTCCTTTCAAATAACTAACCAATGAGAATGCTCCGCTTTATTTTCGTATGTTTTAAATAGAATTTTTCATTTGTATGCGGTTCTGTTGCATTTCATTGTAGTCTAATTTAGATTTAATAGCAAACGATTTCGTTAAGACATCTCTATAAATATTATTATCTTTGTTTAAGTTAATATTTAATTTAAAATCACAATAGAAAACTATTTTATTTTTATTCCATATTTATTTTTATTAGATTCGCAACAAGAAAATTAGTTTCTGTTCTGTATTTATCGATCTGAAGACTTTCACGCCGAAATTCGTGAGAAAGATACATTAAACATTACAACTAGAAGGGGTTTATGTGTTTTAAATATTATCGTTTCAAACTTCTGTTGAAGCAATCACTTGAGGCTGTTGCTTTTGTACGCTAAAAGTTGTATTGTCATCGTTTTTGTCTAAATCTGCTGTTTATTATCTATGCTTTTTTATTTAATTTTAATTTTTATTTAGTTTATCTATTTTTTTATGGATACAGCGTTGTTAAATGACAGAATGAAGTTGTTTTTTGAATAAGCATTTTAATTTTGAGAAGAATTTTTGTTTCCATCAAAATGGCGCGTGAAAAATATAATAAAACACCTATTGCAGGTGATAGAAACCGTTTATACAGGACGATATAATTCTGTATTTATCGATCTGAAGACTTTCATGCCGAAATTCGTGAGAAAGATACATTAAACATTACAACTGGAAGGGGTTTAATCAAAGATTTTACCATTTTAAAGGAAGCTGTTGTCTATAAAGAATATGAAATCTACTATGGTTTTATGATCTGTTTCACTGATCTTCATGCAGTATTTAAAACTGAAAAAAAGTAGTGGCTAAAAGCCTGGAAGCAGCGTGGTGGAAGGGGCATTGCTAGCAAAGTGGGTGATGGCCGCGAACCCACCCTAAGGCAAGTGAGAGAGGCTAATAAAAGTTAAAAATTTCTTTAATTGTCTCGTAGTGATTCTATTTTCACTTTGACAAGCATATCTAGCCAAGTTGCTGAATCAAGAAATGCTGAAAGGGAAATGTGCGACTTTCTATTGGTCAAATCGACATTGAAGCACGTCGGTATCACTCGAGGCAGAAGTCGGACGTAGGTCAACATGTAGGATTACATTGCATTCTTGGAATTGTTTAAAGGGGAAAAGGCCCACAATTGTGGTTTGGTTAAAGAAAAAACCAAGAAGGCCTACAGCAGGAAGCCTAACGCTAGCGGCCAATTCGTTGCACAACGTCTACCAGTTTTTGAATAACTCTGGTTAATTGCACAACCAGAAGAAGAACATGAGCTTCTTATTCCCATTCCTGTTCATCGAACATGTTATGTCTGAGATCACTCGGCAACTGTTGGGATCCTCCTTCTGATAAATCAATTATTTGGATAAAGATAAATTGATTTTCGAATGTAGCATATGTTGGAGCGTTGGATTAGAGAAGGGTATTGAACAGAGAATATTAAAGAGAAATCAAAATATTAGATGCTAATTTAAAACTGCCAAATTGCTGAAAATTTAACCTGTGACTTCGGCTTCAAGAATTTTTTTTTCTAGAAACGTTAAAAAGTACATTTTTGAGGCGAGGGTTAAGTTCAGATCCCTAAAAAAGTCTAATATTACTGCTCATTTCTTTGTTGAAAGGATACAAAAAAATTTAAACTAAATACTAAGGTAGTTAGCTGCAAAAGAAGTTTATTGAAAATCTTTAAGATACCTCCATCTCAAATCGGCGACGGTTCAACGTATGCTCTGCTCCAGGATTTTTTTCTGAGCCCCAATGGAAATGAAGTTGCAGAAGGTTGTAATTCCTCCCTTGAATCGTGATACCACGTTTAACGTTGTCTCCAGGGGTAATCATCACTGTAAAGTAAATATATTAAACACAGTTTTTTTTAAAAAAAACCTTTCTAAGAGTGAACTGAAAATTAGATTTTTATAATTAATTCATATTTCTTGTCTATAATTTATAATTATTTACGTTTTGGACCAATGAAATAGTTTTTAAAATAGTTCCGACTAATTAAATTAAATTAGTTTATTAACTAATAATTAAGTTCTAAAAATAAATTAAAAAAATAGTGTATTATCATTGAGAACAAATTTGAAAACTGTAGCACAGCAGAAAGTGAGTAAGAAATCGATTGCAAAAATTCCATTTTTACAACCATGAAACAAAGGCAAGTGTGTAAAATGAACACTCCAATTGCACAGATAGCTGTTGATTGTAAAGGATCAACCTTAGAAGGTTGTCTAAGAAGTGTATAAAGAAAAACGCCGTGTAAGAAAATTGAAGAGAAAGCGTTGCGGAGGTATATATGTGCATGAATTCAAAGAGGTGTCAAAAAATTATATTAATTTACATTGAGACTATTACCGCCTATAAGTTAAAAATATAATTGATTGTCAGTTATTAAAAGTATTTAAAATTGCATTAGTTAATAGTGAAGATAATTATTGGTAAATAAGAGTATCAATCTGCGCAGGTGTCTAATGTTTTAGAAGGGATACTTGGAATATTAACAGCAAAAATCTCTATCGATTAAATGGCCCTGATCAGAGGTAGAAAAATAAAGGCTACGTATTAATTATTTAATATAATTTTAAAAACTCGAAATTTACGATGGAGAAATTTCAACTGACATCACAGACACATGCGAAACATAAAATCACATGTTATTTAATTCCACGTTATCTTAAAATACTCGGCCAGTTCCTGGAAAATGCGCGGTGGATTTATAAAGGAAATTAGATGGGGAGTAGGTGAGTACGTATTGAATCCAGTGCATAAGGATCAGAAATCCATTTTTACCTTTGTAGCCATCATTTACAATGTCGGCCCGTCTGACTGCTCTATCGTAACCGAAGAAACTCAACTTTTGGGGATGTCCGTCCCTTTTCACGTTGCTGGTTTCAATGTCTATTGGAGACTGCTTGTCCCCATTGCAGGCCGGAAATAATCTAGGCCACTGCCTGGGACCTAATTGAGGAAGAAAGGGAAATAAATATTAGTTAGAATTTTTACTAATTAATAACTCTTTATCACTTGCTGCTCTAATGAATATAATATATATTTTAATGCAATGAATATTATTTATACATTTTGTAATTTTTAAAAATAATATATTTTGATATTTTCATGTTATTGATAAAATAAGCCGAGGTGTTTGATATCTCGATTGGAATTTCTACTGCATGAAGCAACAGATTTTGGCAAGCATGCACAAAGGAATAGGATGGAAAAAATTTCAAAACTCGCTTCTATGTAGAATTGTTTCGGTGAAAGTGTAGTCAGTTTGATAAATGAATACATTATTTCCAAATGAAACTTCATATGAAAATAGGGCAACTTTTATTGCTTATTACAAATGAGATTCATCAGAGTCAATTCATGCTGAAATGAACCGCATCATTTTGGATATACTGTACATTGTCATTCTTTAAATGATTGAATTAATTGATTATTGTTTGCTTCAAACTTTCGGAAGCAATATAATTATCCTTCGTATGTTGGAACTAAAAAATTGCTGTTTCGAGTAATCGAAATTTCTGCATGGTACCATGACGTATTCAAAGTGATAAACGGCATTCTCATTCTTTGTCCGTGCTGCGTAGTTAAACTCATCCTTGTCTCTAAGGAAAGTCATGAGTAAGCACTGTTTGCAGCTGATTCCCTCCTTAAACACAAGGGAAATAATCAGCAGTCTTTCGACCTGATATCATCCTTAATCGTAAAAAATCATAAGTAAACACTTTTCTGAACGGATTCCGTCTTAATGGTAAGGAAAATCATAAACCAGCAGTCTTTGGCTTATCCTATCCTTAACCAAAAGGAAAACCATAAAGCAGCAGTCTTTGGAGCTGATCTTATTCCTAACCATAATTATAATTATAAATAAGCGTTCTTTTATTTTTGTCTGACTTTCTTTTTCTTTATTTTCTCCTCATCTCTCTCCTAAGCTGCTTTCTTCGACTTCCT
>BGPR01029049.1:579-10664 GCA_013235015.1 Araneus ventricosus | reverse complement strand
TTAAAGTAAATATCAATTCTTCCAGAGAAAACAGCAATATCGTTATAGGCGAGTCTAAAGTGATTATCTCTGCATTGGGTTCAGGAATACGCCAAGTAAATATCAATTCTTCGGGACCACAACAAATATCGTCATAGGCAGGTGCGTCTAAAAAGTGATTATACCGCTTCTTCGGTTCAGAAATACATTAGTAAATATGAAATTCTTCAGACCACAGACAATCGTCATAGCCCGCAGGTCGATCTAAAAAGTGTTATCTGCACAGACAGTTCAGAACTACATGAAGTAAATATCAATTCTTCCTGGAACCACAACAAATATCGTCATGAGGCAGGTGCAGTCTAAAGTGATCTTCGCTGCATTCGGGTCAAGAATACATTAAGTAAATATCAAATTCTTCGGGAAAACAACAAATACTCGTTATAGACAGGCGAGTCCAAAAGTGATTATCTCTGCATTCAGGTTCCAGAATACATGTAAATATCAATTCTTCGGACCCACAACAAATACCGTCATAGGCAGTACGTCTAAAGTGATTATCGTCTTTCATTCGGTTAGAATCCATTAAGAAATAATCAATTTCTTCCGGATAACAACAATATCTCATAGTCAGCGTGCGTCTAAAAGTGATTATGCTTGCATTCAGGTTCAGAACATTAAGTAAATTAGCAATTCTTGACCCACAATATGTCATACGCGCGTCTAAAAGTGATTATCGCGCATTCGATTTCAGGAATACATAGTACATATGTCAATTCTTGTGGAAAACAACAATATCGTTGAGTGAGCGGAAGGTCTAAAAGTGATTATCTCACCATTCAGGTTCAGAATACATGAAGTAAATATCAATTCTTTGGGACTTTTCAACAAATATCGTCATAGGCAGGTGCGTCTAAAGTGATTCCATTTGTTTGCATTCGGGTTCAGAATACATTAAGTAAATTCTTCCGGGAAATAACAAATATCATCGTTATAGACAAGCGAGTCTAAAAGTGATTATCTCTGCATTCGAGTTGAATACATGAAGTAAATATCAATTCTTCCGGGACCACAACAAATATCGTCATGAGCGTCTAAAGTGATTATCTCTGCATTCAGGTTCAGAATACATTAGTAAATATCAATTCTTCCGGGACCACAACAAATATCGTCATAGGCAGGTGCGTCTAAAAAGTGATTATCGCTGCATTCAGGTTCAGAATACATTAAGTAAATATCAATTCTTCCGGGAAAACAACAAATATCGTTATAGACAGGCGAGTCTAAAAGTGATTATATCTGCATTCCGGGTTCAGAATACATGATAAATATCAAACAATTCTTCCGGGACCACAACGATATCGAAAAAGGCAGGTGCGTCTAAAAAGTGATTATCGCTGCATTCAGGTTCAGAATACATTAAGTAAATATCAATTCTTCCGGGAAAACAACAAATATCGTTATAGACAGGCGAGTCTAAAAAGTGATTATCTCTGCATTCAGGTTCAGAATACATTAAGTAAATATCAATTCTTCCGGGACCACAACAAATATCTCATAGGCAGGTGCGTCTAAAAGTGATTATCGCTGCGTCAGGTTCGAATACATTAGTAAATATCGAAATTCTTCCGGAAAACAACAAAATATCGTTATAGACAGGCGAGTCTAAAGTGGAGATTATATCTGCATTCAGGTTCGGGGAATACATGAAGTAAATATCAGACCTTCCGGGACCACAACAGAATATCGGCGCCAGAGCGAACGTCACAAGTGATTATCGCTGCATTCAGGTTCAGAATACATTAAGTAAATATCAATTCTTCCGGAAAACAACAAATATCGTTATAGACAGGCGGAGTCTAAAGAAATGGTCTAAAAAGTGATTATCGCTGCATTCAGGTTCAGAATACATTAAGTAAATAGAAATTCTTCCGGGACCACAACAAATATCGTTATAGACAGGTGAGTCTAAAAAGTGATTATCGCTGCATTCAGGTTCAGAATACATTAAGTAAATAGAAATTCTTCCGAGACCACAACAAATTTAGTCATAGGCAGGATTATCGTTATGAGAGTTGTTGGCGCCTGTATTTCAAAGATTTGTGTTTAACTGTAACCCCAACGCCAGTTTGGCGGTTATTCTGTAAGAATGTTTGTTTTTGTCAGATTGGCTTCTGCCTTTCGTTCGTGTTTCTTCGGATGTCTCCATTCGGGAGCAACATCTTCAATAAATCATTAAAAATCATCGAATTCGTCTAAATCAACTGTCGTTTCGTAATTACAGTCCATTAATCAAACGGACCAACCATAAAATTAGTCCGTCGAGCCGGAGACGAACCAGCGACACATATTTCTGCTTCTTTGCTTAATGGGCTTTCGGCAGACAAATCTTCTATTTCCCAAAATTTTTGTATTCAATATTTTCTGTTTGATAAATTAAACCTCAACATTGTTCGGAATGATTCGATGCGACGGTTCCACTTACTATGTACCCAAACACTGAATTTTGAAATAACAAATTTGAAGAAGAGTCAATTTTTCCCATCTTTAATTATTTTGAAAAATAGTTGAGCTCCTATAAGCATATAAATTTTTCCTGGTTTATCAAAGTTAGGATCCGCTATTTCCGAACGTTTGGGTATATTTAATTGCTCAATATTAAGACCATTTGATGGCACGAAATCTCTTCTTTGTGGAACAATAAATAAATCTATTAAAGATGAAAAGGATGAATTTCCATTACAAATCATAGTACTAGCTATTCACTTTACATTTGTTGTTGATCCGCTTAAACCGCTTATTGGAATATTTATTTTTAGCCTTCTTAAACCCAATTCTGAAGCGAACTGCGACGTTAAAATATTTGATTGGGATCCACAGTCGAGCAGAACTCTTCCTTGGACATAGACAGATATACCAATAAAGCCTAAATTAAAAAAGTAATACAAGCAATCCTATAGTATTTGAAGTAAACGAAATTCATACCGCAAAAACAAGGAATCCAATCCAGTTCACTTTTTCAAGGGCTAGAAACTATTCGAAATGGATTCAAAAGAATATTTAAGGAGTTTTCTGTAGAATCAGGCCTATCTTTCGCCAAGAAAAAGCTTCTCATAGCCCGAACTCCCCCCAAAAACAACCAGGAGCAAAACCATAAGAACAAACGTCAAAAGAAAAAGGAAAAAGCATTAAACACGCTAATAAGAGCAACAAACTACTAGCCATCAAGCTTAATTAATAAACTTTCATAAGGTAAAAGACTTACCCCTTTAGAATCCAACCAGATAAAACCAGATCAATCCAACCAGATAAATATTCTTTTGAATCCATTTCGAATAGTTTCTAGCCCTTGAAAAAGTGAACTAGAATGGATTCCTTGTTTTTGCTGTATGAATTTCGTTTACTTCAAATACTATAGGATTGCATGTATTAATTTCTTTTTTTAATTTAGGCTTTATTGGTATATCTGCCTATTGTTCTCTGTTTTTTGTTATGCTGCTGCAATGGCGCGCATCTTAAACATTGTCGTAATTTTTCTAATTTCATTTCTTTTTTCAATTAAATTCTTTTATTCTTTTTAATTTTTGCATAAAAATTTTTTTTCTTGTCCAGTTTTAATTCTGCTTTCCTTTTTAAATAATAATTCTATAAAAAATTTTTTTAATCATTGATTGTTTACAACTTCCTTGTACATAGCTACTTCTACTAGGAGAATACACCCACACAACAGCTGTTGAAAGAAGCGCAGCATTTTTTATTTTATTTGTTGACGAAAGTGTATGCAGTGTTGATTATTTTCCCATGGCAGGGGTCGAAACGTCGGGAGTCACCGGATGCGAAATGGACGGTGTCTAGCCCGCAAAGGTATATTCAATAAAGTTTATGTAGCAATATTTGTTTGTTTGTTTCTCTACTCGAGCGGTTCATTTAGAAATTCTCACCGATTTAACCTCTGATGCTTTAATTGCTGCATTAAAAAGGTTCTTTGCTCGTCGTGACATTTGTACAACAATATTTTCGGACCATGCTGCAAATTTCGTTGATGCTAATTCGAAACTTAAAAAGTTTTACCAACTATGTAAAAAACTTCCTGGTAATCTAGCTTCGTATTTGGTTTCTCAGTCAACTTCGTGGAAGTTCTTGCCTCCTAGATCTCCTAATTTTGGCGGTCTCTGGGAGGCTGGAGTTAAATCGTTTAAACACCATTTGACAAGAACCGCAGGAAACTTAAAATTAACTATTGAATAATTTTTAACAGTTCTAAATCAAATTGAAGGTGTTCTTAATAATAGGCCACTCATTCCATTATCTTCCGATCCAAATGACTTTTCGACTTTAACACCAGGGCACTTCTATAGGTTGACCAATTAGTTCCATTCCGGAACCTCAATTAGTTAATGTTCCCAATAACAGACTTTCTAGCTGGCAAAAAGTGCAAAAAATGAACCTAATTATTTGGCAAAAATGGTCCAGAGATTATCTGAATAATCTCCAACAGCGTGGAAAATGGAAATTTCAGAAAAATAATATAGAAAAAGGTAGTCTTCTACTTTTAAAGGACGATAATCTACCGATTTGTTCTTGGTCAATGGGTAGAATTCATGAAGTAATACCAGGAAAAGATGTAAAAGTACGAGTTGTATTAGTCGAAACAGTTAATGGTATTTTTAAACGTAATATTTCAAATGTATGTTTATTACCTGTAAATACTACCTAAAACTGCATATTAATTGAATTGTTTTCTTACTGTATTAGAAGTGAATGTCTCATATTTGTATGGTAAATATTATTAGTTACATTATTTGAATTTTTGAATTGCGTCATTGTATAAGTTGTTAACAACTATTGTAAATATTATTGAATTAATTTGTTTGAAATAATAATATTTCAAAGTCGTGCGGTATATTGGCGCCTGTATTTCAAAGATTTGAGTTTAACTGTAACCCCAACGCCAGTTTGGCTGTTATTCTGTAAGAATGTTTGTTTTTGTCAGATTGGCTTCTGCCTTTCGTTCGTGTTCGTCGGATGTCTCCGTTCGGGAGCATCATCTTCAATAAATCACTAAAAATCATGGAATTCGTCTAAATCAACTGTCGTTTCGTAATTACAGTCCATTAATCAAACGGACCAACCATAAAATTAGTCCGTCGAGCCGGAGACGAACCAGCGACACATATTTCTGCTTCTTTGCTTAATGGGCGTTCGGCAGACAAATCTTCTATTTCCCAAAATTTTTGTAAAGTATTTTCAATATTTTCCGTTTGAGAAATTAAACCGCAAAATTGTTAGGAATGATTCGATGCAACGGTCAATTAATCAAACGGACCAACCAGGAGTATCATTATACAGAGGTTTCAATGCACTATGTTTTGTACATGAGCAGTTAAAAATTATTTACTACAAATATTCATATTTCCTTGAATAGTCAAAGCATTTCTTTATATTTTTAACATAATGATCCAGTAATTTATTGTCACATATTCTGAAAGTTTCATATAATTTGAAAACTCTAAATGCTATAATGTCCAGAACTGCTGACTTGCGAATTAGTCAGCCATCTGCGAAAAAAATTGGAACACATTGATAAGTAAACAATTTTGATTTGAATATGTTAACTACATGGACCTTGTAAATCAAATGTCGGAAAAAAATTAGATTACCCTGAAAATACCACCTCGGGGTGTCCAAAAGATGTGGGGCCAATAGACAGTTGTTTACTTTGCCTATTTAGTAATCTGGTCCTGATAGCATGTGTGCTGTGCACACTGTGAAACATCATTGTGGGAGATAATACGACAGAAAGCTGCATATACTTGAACACTGATAACACGTATGATATGCAGACTATGAGACATTATTATGATAGAAAGCAAAATATCCTTGAACACTAATAGCGTGTATACTATGCAAACTCTGAGACATGCTTATAGGTAATATTATGATAGAAAGCAAAATATCCTTGAACACTGATAGCTTGTACGCTATGCAGACTGTGAGACATTCTTAGGGGTGATATTATGAGAGAAAGCAAAATATCCTTGAACACTGATAGCTTGTATGCTATGCAGACTGTGAGACATTCTTAGGGGTGATATTATGATAGAAAGCAAAATATCCTTGAACACTGATGGCGTGTATGCTATGCAGACTGTGAGACATTCTTATAGGTACAATTATGATAGAAAGCAAAATATCCTTGAACACTGATAGCGTATATGCTATGCAGACTGTGAGACATTCTTAGGGGTGATATTATGATAGAAAGCAGTATACTCTTGAAATTTGATAGCATGTATGACGTGCAGACTGTGAAACTATTTATTGTCATTAAACAAAAGTATGAAAAGCTTTTGCCTCCTAATTTTCTATCGACACAATTATCTTATGGGAGCTTACATTATTATGGGAGATAATATGACAGAAAGCTGCATATACTTGAACACTGATATCATATATGCTATGCAGACTATGAGACACTCTGATGGGTAATATTATGACAGAAAGCAAAATATCCCTGAACACAAATAGCATGTATGCTCTGCAGACTATCAGACATTATTATGATAGAAAGCAAAATATCCTTGAACACTAATAGCTTGTATGCTATGCAGACTGTGAGACATTCTTAGGGGTGATATTATGATAGAAAGTGAAATATCCCTGAACACTGATAGCGTGTATCCTATGCAGACTGTGAGACATTCTTAGGAGTGATATTATGATAGAAATCAGTATACTCTTGAAATTCGATAGCATGTATGCCGTGCAGACTGTGAAACTTTATTTATTGTCATTAAACAAAAGTATGAAAAGCTTTTGTCTCCTAACTCTCTATCGACATAATTGTCTCCATCTGTAAAGATTCTAGGAATAATTTACTAAACAGCTGGTCTGTTTATAAAAATTCTTTTCATTCCATGGAACATTCTCTTCCTGCTTGTAGTTTCTTGTCTCCAACAGCTGTTGAAATACTTATCTAATGCATGGAAGCATACCAATTCGAAGATGGCAGGCAATAAATATTCGAATTATTGAAGCAAGTTCTAAAGAAAGAATGCAGCAAGAGAAAATGACGATTTTAAAGCTAAAAATTGCATTAGAGATTTACTTTTATATTGCTCAACATTTTAAATAAATATTACATAACTGACCGCGAGGAGCGAGATCTGTGTTTCAACTCGAACGTTCAGCATCATGTCTGTCTGTGAATTTGTTTGTTAGGCAATCACGACTAAACGCGTTGTTCGATTTTTTCCGAATTTGACATAAATGCTCCTTGAAATGCTCTTAAAAAACGACGTATGTGAAGAATTTTTATTTTTTGATTCCGTTTCAAGATGGTTTCTGTTTTAATTGTTTCAATGTTTTGGCGAATCATTGACACCAATAAAACATTTTAATCATTTTGGTTATGGCGAGACATTGAATTGTCATTTTGTTAATACTGATAAAAGCAGACAAATAATTCTAATTTTATTAATACTGATAAAAGCAGACATTTACTTGCAATTTTGTGAATACAAGCAGAGGCTTGTGTAAGTAATTCGCTAATTAATAACCTTAAAAAATAAATAACATTAATAAATTTCAGTTTTATTTTTTGCGGCGTCTACCGTTCACAGAATAACTAGTAAATCATTAAAAACTAGTTAATTTTAATAAATAAAGTGATAATAATTATAAAATTTGGATGTTTTTAAAAATAATAATTTCGATAAATGTGTAAGTAATTTTAATAATATACAGTATACATCCTTTTGAATTCAACATCGTAAAATAATACCCCAATTTACAATTAAGGTTGCAATGCTTTTAAAAAGGGAGAAATTTTTTATTCTTTTTTTAATGAATATGTTTCGGTCAATGTCGATAATCACTGGTGATTATCCATAATAACCAAGTAGACCGGTTAAAGTGGATAATTAATGAGAATTTATCACATTAACCGGTTATTATGAGCATTTACCAATGAAATTTGGTCGATGTGATTAATTATATGAACATGTGATTCCATTAATCTAAAAGGATTGATAAATGTGATTAACCCCTTCCGTTAAAATGACGAATGCAGATCTTCATTGGTTTTCATGCTATACAGCACCATACTATGATTTAATATTATCGGAAGGGGTTATGCAAAATTATTCTGGCATTCGATGAGCAAGCGAAGCTGCTAGGTTCCTGCTTCCGCTGTTAGCAAAATCGTAGGATATTTTTTTAAGTTAAAAAAATCTGCCCGGTGTCTACTCTAGATGCAGCAGGCATCGCGAGCGTGGTTTAGATTCTATGTTTGAAACAGGAGATAGTGGAAGCACAACTCACAAATACTTTGGTTTCGAAGAGATTTAACTTTAAAACCCGTTAAGGACCATCCTCGCATATATGTGATCACTCTTTCCGTGTCCTACAGCCCATCATCTCATATATGTGATCACTCTTTCCATGTCCTACAGCCCATCATCGCATATATGTGATCGCAACTTGAACGTTTCATTTGAATTTTTAAACGGCACTAGATGGGCGGTAAATACCGTTGCTTTTTCCAATAATGTGGCATCAGAGTGTTGACCTTCAGTATGCACATTCATATTCCGAATTTTTCTTTTTTGTATCAGGGCCATTTGATTATGTAAAAAACTGTGCGTATTAGAATTGCGCAATTAAAGAGCTGTGATTTATTTTGAGTGGGATTTATATATATATATAACAAATACGAAACAAACATAGCAGAAATGTAAAAGCAACATATACAAAATAAACATTCATAAAACATATATATATATATATATCAAAACCAACATATAAACACAAGATAAAAACTCAAAAACAGTAAAAAAAGACAAAATGGCTAAATAGACAAAAACCAGAAAAAACCAAAAAATGAAAAATATCATAGCCGCTCGTCAGGAAGAGAAGCTCGCTCATGATATTAATTTGTGCTTTTTTCTGCTGACGACAAACGAAATCCGTTAAAAAATTGCCGTCATCCCCTCTAAAAACACAAAACAAACGAAAATGGAAGATTTCTTGAATAAAAAATATAAATACATTTAAGAAGATTTAAAAAGAATCAAATACAAAAATCCGAATACAAATACAAAAAATCCGAATACAAAAGACCTAGAATAAAATAAAAAACAGCCGTAACATAAAAAATAATAAAATAAAGCGAAATACGCTTACCATGACCAGGGAAACGCTACCGCGACCACGAGGAGAATGAACGCCAAACCAGATATCGCCGTTGCCAAACAGAGGAAAGAGAAAGATAAGGAGAAAGAGGCTTTGTCAGTAGCTCCGAAATCACTGCTTGAGATATCGTCGCACAAAGTTTTCGGGAATACCATTATTTAAAAGTTGATCATACAAAAGCTTTAATTGTCTAGATTTTGAAATTTCGTTCGAACAAATAGATCTAATGCGAGAAAATTGAGAGAGAATAGTGTTTCTCTCTTAATAGAAATATTAGAAGACCAATATGAAAGTCGGTTGACACAAAAATTAAAATCCATTCTTTTGTCAAAAATATCGATACAAAAGTTATTATCAACAAGTTTAATATCCAGATCTAAGAAATCCGCTTCAAACTGATTACAGTTTGTTTAAGAAGCAAGGCTGAGGGATAAATATTTTGCCACGTAATATGAAATGATCCATGATTAAAAACAATAAGATCATCTACGAATCTGAAAGCCTGAGGATGAAGAAGTAAATAATTCTTCTCAAAATAATGAAGGAAGAGGTTAGCTGTAATAGAAGAAAATGAAGATCCTTGAGGAATGCCATGTGATTGGAGAAAAATACTTTCCCCATTGTAAATAAAATTATTAAATATGCAAAAATTACATAATTTATCCCAATACTCAAAAGAAATATTGAGAATATTTTTATAATCAAAAAAAGTAAGAGTTAAGCACCTCTCGAAGAGTGGCTAGAGGAATGCTTGTAAAAAGATCTTTGAAGTCAAAAGTCTCAATAGAAGAAATACTGTTCTTATTATTGTGAATGAAATCAATAACCGGTTTATTATTGTTAATAATCCAAGTGAAACCTTCTGAACAAATGACATTCAGTAATTTTTTTAACAGATTGAAGAAAATATATAT
>BGPR01029048.1:0-19532 GCA_013235015.1 Araneus ventricosus | reverse complement strand
ATTCCTTTACGTTAATGTTACAAAAGTAATGAAATATTACATATTGATCAATACAGACATAGCCAATGATTTTGTTGTTTCTACGCATTGCAATATTTACGCTGTGATTCTGTTTTCATGACATTTAATTTTTTACTACATCAAGGATTTATTATTCCATTTTTCATTCCAAAAGGTTATGCTAGATTTATTGGTCCGTATATTGGTCAACTTTTTATATCCCATCACATAATCATAGGAATCATAAAGAAATAAACATCCCAGCAGAGCAAATATTCCCTAGATAACATTAAGACAGCAGATCTGAAACAGTAACAAAAAATTGACACCTGACATGAATGAATAAAGAATATGGATTTAAAAATTAGTTATTTAATCTAGGTTACCATATAATTGTGCGAACATTACTTTGTTATATGCAAAAATCACATGACATGAAATATTTAAACATTACTAGAATGGGCTCATTTAGAGAACCCCCTGGTTACAAGGATAATAGTCACTAAATTCTTAACACATAACAGAATAAAAATTATTAAACATTGCGAGTTGCAAATTTAATACGTGTGTTTAAAGCATAGGATATCAATGCAGCCATTTTGAACAACAAATTTATATCTTCATCGACAGTTAAAAGCAAATACTTGGACAGAAAATCCCAAAACAATTTTAAAGTTAATGAGATATTTTTCAATATAAAAAAGGATAAAGGGAACTCTTATATATCTGTCTTTTTTGGCTATTTTATATTAAATTTATTAAACAAATCTTGGTGCAGCCATGTTTAGTTAATTATCAAATTAAAGTAACCCGTCAAATTAACTAATTATCAAATTAACTATTAAAATTAACTGTTTGATTAATTAAATTTAACTATTTACTTAAATAAAATTAAATATTTAATTAATTGTGACGATATCTTCACTAAAACCTTTTTTATGGCTCATAGTATATGCCAGCAATCTTAATCTTGTAAATTATCTAATAATTATCTTGATTTAAATAAAAGTTATTGTATCTATGTATGTATGCTCCACATCGCGTCCTAAACCAGTGGACTGATTTCAACTAGACTTTGCACACTTTTTATTTGAGACAAGAGAAAGTTCATCTTCAACATTTCGAAGCCCAAACGTTACTTTAAAATTTCCCCAGTTAATTAAAAATTAAGCAAGGTGTTTTTCCGCGATATCTTTTGAAAACATTATCTCACGAAACTATTTTTACACCTTATTAAATTTAAAAAAATTAGCATTTCAGTGACGAAAATTTCATTTCCATACAATTTGTTTCTCTCATTTTAATATTTTTTCAAAAGTAATTTTATACAGAATTCGTAACAATATTCTTTATTGTTGAAGAACAAGAATAATACGAATATATATAAATGCCAGAATACATTCACAGAATTCTTGACGAATGCTAAAAGGAAATTTTAAAAGTAGACGATTAACAATTTATATCAGGACAAACTAATGATTGATTGATTTTCATTCTTTAAATTAATGAATAATTAACTCGTTAATTTAATTGTTTCAAAATATTCATTGAACCCTTTCTCTTACTTTAGTAATTCTTAACAAGATTTGAAGTACCTATATAACAAATAATAATTTATGGAGAAAACGGCTGTTTTTAAAAATCGTTTTTTTTTCAATTGATATTCTCATTTTAATTAAAAACGTTTCAGATCAGAAAAGGAATTTGTGTATTATAATTTTTATACGATAGTAGTTTTTTCATTAAAAATTTAAGACATGAAAGCATTTCAATCCGGAGCAAACCCGGATATATCAGCTTGTTTACCTTATAATAAGTGGAAGTGATATCTTTTAGTTTACCTATATAAAAGTGAACTGATGAAAGCTTTTCAACAAGGTGTCGCATGCATGGGTTAAAGCGTATTCTAAGTAGGGGGTAAAAATCACTTTTCAGCTCATAACTTCTAAGTAATTCTTGCTGTCAAAAAACTTTCAGTATCAAAGTAGTTTGTTATGATAAGGTGATAATTCCCTAATTGAAATTTTCTTTCTATCTTCAATCGTAACTTAGCTGCGGGGAAAAGATAAATTGGGAGGGGGGGTTGAACAACGCTTTTAAGCTCATAACTTCTAAACAATTGTAGCTGCCAAAAAACTTTTAATATAAAAGTTGTTCGTTATTATTATGTGATAATTTGCCTAATTGAAAGTTTCTTTCTATCTTCAATCGTAACAGAGTAAGGGGAAATTGATAAATTGGGGGGGGGATTGAGTATCGCTTTTCAGCTCATAATTAATCATTTTACCTGACAAAAACTTTTAATATAAAAGTTGTTCGTTATGATAAGGTGATAATTCGCCTAATTGAATTGTTTTCTATCTTTAGTCATAACAGAGCTATGGGGAAGTGATAAATTGGGGGAGGGATTGAAAATGGCATTTTAGCTCATAACTTTTAAAAATTTGTAGCTGAATACAAAAGTTGTTTATTATGAAGAGGCAATAATTCGCCTATTTTGATTTTTCAATCTATCTTCAATCGTAAAGAAATTATGGGAAAATGAAATATTCAGTCCTCCACCATTTCCACCCCCTTTTAGCTGGTTAGCCCATCTACAAACTCGGCCGATATTTTCACCGACCTTAAGACATATCCCTCGCCGGTTAAAATCTAATCAAAATTACTCTAGTTATCGTGTTCACAAGATAACATGGGCAAAAGCGTTATGTATATACGTCTCTACTAATAATAAGGAAAAGAACATTTCGCCCTCTATTCTCATAAGGATTAGAGCTACAAGAATGAAAGCGGGTGGAAGAGATTGCAAATGACGAGAGCTTTCCAACAAGGGGTAACATGCATAGGTTAAAACGTACTTTAAGTTAGGGGGAGAGGAGGGGAAGGTGGGAAAATCACTTTTCAGCTCATAACTTCTAAGCAATTGCAGTTATCAAAAAAGTTTAAATTGAAACATTGTTCGTTATGATAAGGCAATAATTCGCCTAATTTGAATTTTCTTTCTATTTTCAATTGTAAAGGAATTATGAGAAAATGAAAATTTCCATCCCCCACCATTTCCACCCCCTTTGAGCTGGATAGCCCATCTACGAACTCGACCGAGATTTTCACTATCCTTACAACATATCCCATGCTGGTTAAATTTACATAAAAATTACTCCAGTTATCGTGTTCACAAGATAACATGGGAAAAAGCGTTATACATATATATATATACCTATATATATATATATATATATATATATATAAACTTTTTAACGAAGGGTGGTTTTGGGTTCTAGGGGTCATGATCGGTGAAGATCTGCAAAAATTTTCCGAAAGTCGTGTCATGAGAACCATTGCAATAGGTAGATTTTCCTATAAGGAATCTACCTAAAATATTACTTTAAAAACAGATGACAGCATATTGAACATTTCTTGAGAAAATGGAAGATGTTTGTTTCAAATCTTACTTTTTGTGATGTTACCATGAATCGCTGTTCACATGTACTATTGTTATATTTTTAGTAGACTATTGTTTCCTTTCGGCTAACAGCATTTCCGAATGACAGTTGTTTATTATATACTTTCCCCTAAAGAGGTTTTCTTATTGTGAGCTTTATTTATAATGACCTTCTCAAAGTTAAACATCGGTATATCTTTGAAGTATTTTCTTCCATCAAGAAATGAAATTCCATTGCTTTACACGCATTCAAGACAAACAGTCGGTAATACTGACTAGTTATTCTCACTTTACAACGTTTTGAAATGACAATTTTAACTATCTCTTTTTATAAACGAAGCAATGCATCACGCTCGCCAAAAATTATCATCCAAGCCAATAAAACAACCTTAACTTGCCTTAGTCTGGGTTGGATGGGTTCGGATACATAAATAGAGCTCGCAAATGGCCCACTTTACATGAATTTTGGCTGACTTGTTTAATCCTAGAAGGATTTTGATAATATAACATCAGACTAAAAGAATAGCCGTTTCTTTATATCAAAAATAATTTATTTGGCTATTTACAAACAAAGAAGTCGTTTATTCGTGCATGAAAATTTGAGGAACTGCATTTCAAGCTTGAGAAATTAATTAATTACAATCATTCAGATTATGTGTGCAGTCTGCGCGTCGAGAAACGGAAAGTTGGCAGCAGAGAAGAGAAGCCAGGAGTCAGGAAGAAAACATTAACTTTAAAATTGTTCTTGAACTTTTTCATACAGTGTTTTCGAAATAAACCTACGTTTCTATAAAAATGTAACGGTATTTTTGTTTCCCTGGATATAAATTGGATATAAAATAGGTTTAATTCGTAAATCCTTTTATTAAAATTTGGATAATATTCCATCAATAAAATAAAACGAATAAAATATTTCGTTATTTATAAGATAGTATTCTTTTTTCTTCTTCTGAATTTTTGATAAAAATTAACTTAATTAAAAAAGTTTTGAAACAAACTTTTATTAGTATACGAAAGTGTGCAAATTTTTCTGTTTCAATTGTTTTCTAATTTTTAATCCCTGGATTGATTTTTTCTTAAACTCACTACAACGTCTCACCACTGACACAGATTATAAATTTAATTTATTTAATTGATTAATTAAACTAATAATTATTATTAGTTAATTGATAAACTAATAAATAAGATTTGAAAATATTAAAATAGTTTATTGTAATTGCGAACACATAAGTGTAGAATATTTCAAATTTCTAACACAATAGAAATGAGTGGAAAAACGTTTACAAAATTCCATCACTTCAAAAATGAAACAAGTCAAGTTATATAAATGTGATGACCGGATAATTTCGGATACTCTGATACCGTTCAATAAAATTGGGTCAAAATTATCTGATTATTCTAGAGGTTATCACAGTAAAATCTTAAGTCATTTTTAATAGGTAATGGACAGTTCATTTCGGATGCACCTGGTTAAAAATATTTTATTAAAGCATCACTAGAAGATTTATTCGCTTCTAAAAAGGAAATTTAAAAAAAATATATCGTTCACTCAGATTTCAGAAAAAATTACATCCATGTGATAAATCATACACAACTGAATCAAGATGAAAAAGAGAAATAAATTTGCGACAAGTACCCGTAATTGATAAAGAAGAGATATTGGTAAGTGTTTATAGATAAAACTTTGAGTGTTGGAAGAAATGCTGTATAACTTGAAGTATTACTCGATTTACAAACTCGAAGGAGATTATTTGTTCTGAATTTCCACAAAATATGGAATATTTTGTTTTTATGATAGTATTATGCTTAGGACTCTTATGTCAAAACGGATTAAGTGAAAAACTTATGTCCCAAGAAAAATTAGTTGTTGAAAAAAATTTTAATTCAGACAAAGAAGCTTATAATCAAGATAATCATGTGCTTCAAGACCCGTTTCCAAATAATGCAGGTAATAATCATTTCAATCTGTGGAAAGAATTTAAATGTGCTTGTAAAATGTATTCTCTTATCAACGTATCTCTCATAATTTCCAATTATTTTATAAATGGTTAGGTGTTTTTTGCAGTCTGTCAAAATTCCTCCGTTAACAAAAACTTAGTTATATATGAATGCCTCACTTTTCAAGTCGATTATCTTCATAAAATCAAAAGTAGAGAAAAGTGATAAAATAGTATACATTGCTTTTAAAAATTCCTTTTAAATTATAAATTCAAATAAACGTCGGAGACTGTTATATTGCAGATGTATATTTTATCTAACGACATATAAAAAGTATAAGATAGAATATCCTTGCAGTAATCGTTATTATTACTACAATTTTGCGTGATTAAGGAAGTTAATCAATTTGTCGAGTGAAAGAAAAGTATTACATCAAATTCAATCTTCAAATGATTTTTTATTACAGAAAAATTTCATTATATACATTTTTATTAAAGATTTTAGGAAAAATGAATAATAACTGTTCTGCTACTGTTACAGTTATTATTATTACCTTATTTAAATTGATTCATCAGCAATATATATGATGTCTTACTCGTCAGCTGTATATGAGCTTCCGTCATGTCGATTTATCCTTAAGTTTTTATAATAACCATGTTTAATGGGAGGAATGAGTTGCAACAAGTCCATCATTATACACAGTATAGTGCCCACTGTCTCAACTATATCAAATAATCTATCCTGTATCGAAATCCAACATTGTATTTGAAAAATATAGTAATGTATAGAAATAGACCAAATGAGCGTGTGTCAATTGAGAAGACACAAAATTGAGACATCCTTTCAAACAGTAAATCCCACATTAAAGCGAATAAAGTTCACACACGTAGGGATCATTCTTAAGGAGGAGGTGTCGGGGTATAAATAACTTATTATTATTTAACCCCAAGAAGAAGGTTAAAACAACGATTGACAACAACAGAAAAAGCGGTACCTTTTACGACAATATCAGGCGATATATTAGCAACAATTTACGTTAGAGTTTGCAGTTACTCAGATTGGCTTCTGAAATAAATTATTTATAATTCAATGGCGAAAAAAAATTTTGTCATTTAGTGGTATTCATCCTTATTATTAGAGAAATTTATTTTGAATATAAACAGTTAGGAGTCAAGTGCTTTGACACTAAAATTTAAAAAAATTCAGAAAGTGGAGTTAATCGATTTGGCAAGTCAGGTATTCATATATGAACTCAACTACATGCGTTAGGTAAATGTTATGATTCCTATACAATTTTTTTAAATTTTTATGACACTACTTTTTTCAGTATTTTCCTGCTGTGGCAGAAATCAGCTATATGAAGGTTTATTAGTAAAAATTAATATTCTATCTTTATATAAATAAATGACAATATTTGTGTGTGTGTGTGCGTGCGATTTTTAGACGTAAAGACGTAACCTTACAGCCCATAAATTTAGCACACAGGTAGTAATAATGATGACTCAATGCACCTCGAAGCCAGAATTTTAAAATTAAATCTAGAAAATTTTTTATTTAATATTTTGTGATAGTTTGGATGATTTTTCATACTCGTATCTCCATTTTATTTTTCTAATAATTGTAGCAAGAAAATAGATACACCAAAGAGAGACCAAACAATTTCCGTTCTAATGAAGTTCATTTTAAACGTCTAAAAGTTTCTTTAAACAAAGAAGTTGCCGTATATTTTCTGCAATTTAAATAAATTTTTTTAAATATTTTTTGGTATAACTTACAACAATACTTTCCATTGTTTCAACGCATTTAAAACCGTCTTCAATGCTTAAACACATATTTAATCGCCTGTTTCTCTTTCATTTTTGAAAGCTGAGTTAATATCCTAATACATTTCGCCTTCATATTTTATTTCATCGAGATTTTGTGGAATCAGAAAACCAAGCTCTCTGAGATTTTACGTATATTAATCTATACTTATAAAAGACAAAGTTTGTATGTGCGATGTTTAGACAAAAAATATTGCACTTACAGTCTTGAAATTTAATACACAGGTAGTTTAAATGGTGACTCGATGCACTTCGAAGCCTGAATTTTAAAATTTAATCTAGAAAATCACCCCTCCACTCGGAAGGCATTCAGATTGCTATGTTTAACGAAATTTTTAGATCTAAAGAGCTGCGTTTTCCTCAGAAGTGTCAGGGTTTGGACAAAAGATTGCGTAGCCCTTCTATGGGTATTACCGCGCCGTAGGAGGGGTATTTGACCCGTCATCGGGTGGCAGCGACAGATGGCATCTGTTGCTTTATCGCCTCTATCTTTAGGAGAGGATCCCTTGAGAGAGGACCCTTTGTGAGAGGACACTTCTTTGAGTATTCTCAGAAAAGTTTGGGAATATCTTGCAGTTTTAAAATGCAACAAGTCGGAGTAGGAATCGGTGAACTGTTTTAGAATTTTCTTAAAACATTACATAAAACTTACGTTAGAGAATATATTTTTTATAATTCTTTTATACGAGTCTTTTTGTTACAAATTAAATGTATACGTTTTATTGGTTCCTTCTCACTACATATTTATGAAAATATTTTTATTACGTCGAACTATGAAATTATTGCTCGAAATTAGGTACGAGAGATTTATTTCTTCAAACAAAAAGAAATATATATATTGTTCATTCAGCGCATTGAAAATGTTTTGTAGTACTTAAATGTGTGTTTAAACAATACGTGTGTTAAAACAATAATCAAAATTAGTAACATTACGTTATAATTTTGTTTCAGTTGCCTTTAGGTTATACACTTTTTTTTTGTAAATTTTATATAGGATAAATTTATTTGTTGTTATGTCATTAAAAGACTTGTATCTGTTTCTTTGCGCATTTTTAAAAATAAGTAAGACTGGTTTGATTTCATAGTTCCGAAAAAATATCCTGTTGGAATCTTTTATAATCATTAACTTCATTAAAATTCTTATTTATATATTCTGTGTTTTGCATTTAATTTTATTATACCACATTGCTTCATAATCATTCACTAAAATTTTATACTTATTATATCCTTTTAAGAAAATAAATATTTTATTGCATATAAATCTTCTAATATTTTGTATTAATCGTCATGTTTTATAATGCCATTCTGTAGGTTTACAATAGATACCCTTAGGATATACACTTTTTTATAATTTTTGCATAGGATAAATTTACTTGCTGCGTTGTCATTAAATTAATTTTATCTGTTCTTTCGAGCGTGTTCATAAAAATAAGGAAGAAACTTATTTGATTTCCTAACTCCGAAAAAAAAGCCCATGTAAGAATCTTTCTTTCTACCTCAGCCACTTTTTTACGAGAAATATCAAACAAAGTCTGCTGTATGAAGCATCTGGCAAGAGAAGTGGGTTAAAAGAGAAACATAAGGAATCAAACATATTAAATATTAACCAGAGATTCGAAGAACCCTTTAGGATGAAGTAGGCAAGAGGTTATGTTCACATTTCAGGGCACGACCCTTTTCTAACATATCTTCGCGACATACAACAACAGCATGTACGGGGATAAAAGTGATTTAATGCATTATGTTTATTTTTTCTTCCTTCATTTTCATTGCCCTTTCATTTCAAAATCCCTGTTCTTCAAAATAAACTAGTGTGGCTAATAAAACACCTTAACCCATAATTTATCATACACCAGACTTCAACTTTTAATGCACTTATGTGAAAGGAGATCAACCTTCTTCCAGAAGAAAGTAATTCATCACGAATTTTCTTGAACGAAACTGACATAGGAATGAGACAACTTAAAAAGTTTCCATTTTTTTTCCTTCAATTTTATTTTCTTTTTCTTTCTTTCTACTTAATTTTGGTTTTTCAGTCGTTTATATGATAAGACTAACCTATGTAAATTTCATAACTGTATTCCGCTTGTGTCGCATGTGTTTTCCTTAAAAGTACACAATTGACCTTCATTCATCCAAACCGAAAAGGAACCTTAAGTCTCCAAACATTTTGGATGGAGGTGTAAAAGTTGCATTTTTGTTTTGGGCAATGTTTTGTTGACTGTCAACGAAAGAAAAAGCAACTATTACAGAAAAATCCATTAATCTTAAAGGTTAGAGCTCTAATTTTAGGTCATAAAAATTTTGGATCATTAAAAAAACGCCTTTTCAATCTAGTCTGATTAAGGTATCAGTAAAAGATTTTTTTTTCTATTTCACGCAGAAGTGTCAAAATAACCATACAAATTAAGGCATAATAGCTGTTTCATTGCGTACATTTAATTTTGCAGGTTATGAATTAAAAGTATTCTACTAATGTATTAGAAAAAAGATCTATTTTCTGAACAGTAAGAAATTCAAAAATAATTCCAGAAACAGAATAGAACTGATTCACTGAAAAATTGATTTAAGGGAAAAAGTTCCTTTTATATTCTAGAATTTTATAAGATTAAATCAAAGTGTAGAAAAAGAAAAACTAAAGATATTTACCGACAAGAACTCATAAGTGATAAAGAAGAGATATTGGTAACGACTTTATTGATAACATATATCACAACTGAAGAAGCACAAGGTTTCTGTGTCACTAGCTTTACAAACTTGGATGAGTTAGCGTATTATATATTTACTAACAGCATGAAATATTTTTCTCTAATACAGTGAAACCTCTTCGAACGGCCACCCCTGCATAGCGGCCATCCCTCTTAACGGCCAATTTTTCGTGGCACGGATTTTTCGGCCCATAGACCTAATGTTAAAATAACCCCTAGCAACGGCCACCCAACCCCTCTGAACGGCCGCCGGGTGGGTCCGCCCATCCCATTTAACAAACGCATCGGTTAGAGATTTACTTTTTAAACTGAAAAACGAACTGAAAAAATGGTTTTTTCCCGAGAAGGATAAAAACTTAAAACTGTCACAAATTGTATCCTTTTTTCAAAAAATGTAAAAAATTATTAAATAAAGTACTATTTTCTCTTTAGATAAGTCTCAAACTTCATTTTAAATAAGAAATATGTGTCAGACTTTTTTTATTATGTATTATAGCAATTATCTTGTAATTGTAACGAAAACCCTTTAGAGCGGCCACCCCCTCTGAACGGCCAATTTTTCTCGGAACGGAGGGGTGGCCGCTCAGAGAGGTTTCACTGTATTAGTATTCTGCTCTGAGTTTTTATATCAGAATGGATTAGGGGGAAAACTGAAAGCACATACGCATTTATTTGAAGAAGAAAGTTTAAATTTGTACATTGAAGTCCAAACGAGTGATGAAGAAATGATGAATTACAAAGAGAATGATGTGTTTGAAGACGGAATAATGCAGGTAGTAAGCATTTCAATCTGTGGTGTGAATTTCATTGTGTTTATGAGGTTTGTTTTCTAATTGTTGTATCGTTTATAACTTCAAAATATTTTACTAATCCTTACAGTTTTTGAACTCGGTCATAATTTCTTCGCTGTGAAAAAAATAATTTTGCCTATGAACGAATTACATCTTTTGGTAAATGTGATAATTTTTATACAGAATTATTCGTTTTCTTGTTTCAAAAAAACTGTCACAAGTACAATGCTGAGCGCAAAGAATCTATAGTAACTTTCGATTTTTTTTAATCGAGAGAGAATCTATGTTTATTATAAAAAAGATTTGAATTCTTCATTTAGTAGAAAAAATCATAAATGCATGGTACTTTAACTGAACAGTTAATTACCTGAACATATTAAATTTTCATATAAGCAAGGTTAAACCAGTATTACATATGGACTCTGCTACCGCTTTACTCCATGTTTCGTAGAAAATGGATTGATCCCGCACGATTCAGTACTGAATTCGTCAAGATGAGCTTCTCACCTGATACCATTTGTTAATTCATTAAATTATGATCTCTGAAGCAATAAATGATTTTCATGCAAAGAAATACAAGAAAGCGTTATGGAAATTTGTTTAACAAATGATTCTAAAAATTTTTAAACACAATAAAAAACACGCATTATTTCGCTGATATATGTTATATTAAAACAATGATTTACTTATTTATATGGTACCCAGTTTATTAAGTAGTTTTCAGTGAAAATGATTTTTGCCGTTAACTCAAACATTATCCTCAGCTCTTAGTTGCTCGTAAAATCTCGATTAATTTTTCAGAAAAGGTATATAACAATAGCATACATATTGTTGGCAAAAAAGGTCTTGTGAATCAAATAACCTCACAGTGGCTTTCTGAAGTTAGATTTTTGGACCGTCTTTTGATGATAAGTGCGTTCTTGTATTCGGATGGGAGGCAAAATAATGCGAACCTATGAAAAGGAGAAACTCAAAAAAAGCGGATTAAGAAGGTAACAATTTTGCATAAAAAGTTTTTTCTGTGTTTGAACATTTTTGCCGACTGTAATTTGCTTCCTTTGTACTATTGTAATATATTAAAGTATTTAACAATTTTTGTCTTAAATGATAAAAATTGCTCAACACTTCACATTACCAATTTAAATATTGGTATATAAAACATTTTAAAAATAATCACTTGTTCAAAACGTAAAAATGATATCACAGGTACACAGTTCACCATATCTATGGGGAAAGTGAGTATCCTCCCTAGAAAATTAAGAATTAATGAAAATAAGATTTTTTTATTATCTGAGTTATTCTTTTATTATTTAATTTATTATTTTTACTCTTTTATTATTTAATGCATTATTTTTAATCTTTTATTATTTAATTTATTATTTTTACTCTTATATTATTTAATTTATTATTTTTATTCTTTTCTTATTTATTATAAACCGGCATTCCTCAGGATCTATTTTTTTCATATGCAAGCTTCCATTTTTCTTCCCTACAAATACCTTCAATAACTTCCCCAACAAACGAAAATCTCCTTTGAATCCTTCATGCTGAGCTAAAACTTTCAAATCTAGCTTTTTTATTACCTTATAGAAGTATGGTTTGAATACAAACGCGAGAAGTTGGAAAAAGAACATTTATTTTAAATTTTCAAGCAACAAACCGTATAATAATTAATACATCTTTACAATAAACAATTCTACTTTGCAGAATTTCCTTTAAATATATAAACTTTAAAAAAATCTTTAGAACGAACAAAATGTTAATAAAAATATACTTTTCAAAATAAAACATAAAATCACAAAAAAGAGAGGAAAAAAATGAAAGAAAACATTTTTTTTCGACGTTTATATATTAAAACACGGTAGGATAATATTTTAACATTTGCTACGCGAATCGTTTGCAAAAGAAAATATATAATTTTCATTCCAGCCAAGTTCCTTTAATAAGGCTCCGTAAGAATAGTATATCAAGAGAAATAAAAAAAAATAAAAAAATTGGAGAAAAATTCAAGGGTCAACTTCATTTAATACGACTCAAAAAGTATACTATATAAAGAGAAATAAATAAAATAAATAAAAAATGCAAGATCTAATAAATTAAAACACCGGAAGCATAACTTTTATTTTCGCGCTTATGTGAATAATAACGGAGGAAGAAAATAGAATATTCGCAAAAAGTAGTGAAAAACGCCCGAAATGACATTTAAAAATAAATAAACTAGAATTTAATTCGAATTTTAAAATCATTTTTACGACGTAAGATATCTCTTGAACTAATCCATTATTGTGTCAAATTTGGTCCCAGTAAGTCAAACGGTCAGGAAGTACACAGATTAGAAAGAAAAAAAAAACGAACATACATAAGTACTCAAGAAAATTGCTCTTTTATATATAAAAATATTTCAGTACTGTTTCGATGGTTAAATAATAAAAATTTCATTATTTTAATTTTAGTTTTAAGTAAAAGGGACACAGTCCTCTGTTTCACCAATACATTGAGTACAGTCTCAGATACTTTGAACTGACTTGAATTGAGGTAGTTTCTTTGTGTATTGAAATCATTTTTCGATTATTTCGTGTGCATGCACATAGGTCTTTAAATAAGCATAGAAGAATTTTCTGTTTGAATATGTTTTCTCTGATTTGATTTATCTTCTCTTATACCCTTGTCTTTTTTGTCGCTTTATACTCTTGTGAAGATTTATTTTGTTCTATTATAATTAATTCCACTTGACTTAACATTTATTGCAATTGGTTTAGTTATATTAACTTCCGGTTCTGAAATAACACGAGAAATATTGTGGGACTGGCCTGATAATTTGCCTCATGGATAGATGACGACACTTGAGTCCGTAATTCCTCTCCAAACTTCCGCACTGCACCAGAGAGAGAACGTTTGACTCTCAACATCAGATTTAATTATAAATAATATCTTTATGTGGAAGTATTCGATTTACTCAAGAGTAGAACATTTTTAGTATTTTTTGTGGCGTTCTCCAGGTTGGTCAGTAACTCTCAAAGAAACTTAACACAAGTAGTGGTGAATGATGGACGCTGGATAAAACGAAGCGTGTTCTCCGAGACAAGGACTGATGGAGAGCAGGATAAACACGAATTCGTTTCTAACAACTTACCAAAAAGGAGCAGTTGGATACGAGTTGATATCTGAATTTCAAAAGCTAAATACAACTTACTACTTTAAGGTTTTGATTTGTGTTGAAAAATTTCTTCAGAAGTTTCAGAGCCTGAAGAGCCCCCCATGAGTAGATCGGTTACAAAAAACGAACCACCCACGGGGGGCTCTTCAGGCCTTTCCGCCTGAACCTGATCACCGGAACTCCGTTTGGAACACGATTGGTGGATTTCTCCTCGACTCGATTGCTAGACTATGAAAGAAAATTACTTACCAAAATGACTTAGGGTAAAGTTCTGAACTAAGAGTGAATCGAAAAAAACACACCAAATAAATTAAGAGCTGACGTGTTAAGTTACCTGCAGTCCAACACTAAAGCATGTGTTCGTAAAAAATACACATGTCAGAAGTGAAGAAGAGCTGTTTTTTTTATTATTATTATTTTTTTATTAGTAAATTTCCTCCCGGGAAGGATTTCATTGTTACTAGCTCACATTTGTGTCATGCAAGGAAGGAAACCCGGAAAACTTCCAAGCAGCTAGTGAAAAAACAAAGCAACTCATACTGAAAATTTTAAAAGTAATATACGTTTATAAAATATTAAGTGAAAAACAAAGCAACTCATACTAAAAACTCATAAAGTAATACATGTTTTATAAAATATTAATGTTGAATAAGAAGAAAAATGCTAATAAAGTCTAACAAGTTCTTCAATAAAACAAACATTTTCACAAAATATATACAATTGATAATAATCATCAATAAAATGAGAATGTTCCGCATTCGCTGTTAAGTGAAAAACAAAGCAATACATACTGAAAATCATAAAAGTAATATACGTTTATAAAATATTAAGTGAAAAACGAAGCAACTCATACTAAAACTCATAAAGTAATACACGTTTTATAAAATATTAATGTTGAATAAGAAGAAATGCTAATAAAGTCTACCAAGTTCTTCAATAAAACAAACATTTTCACAAAATATATACAATTGTTAATAATCATCAATAAAATGAGAATGTTCCGCATTCGCTGTTAAGTGAAAACAAAGCAATACATACTGAAAATCATAAAAGTAATATACGTTTATAAAATATTAAGTGAAAAAACAATGCAACTCATAAAGTAATACACGTTTTATAAAATATTAATGCTGAATAAGAAGAAATGCTAATAAAATCTAGCAAGTTCTTCAATAAAACAATCATTTTCACAAAATATATACAATTGATAATAATCATCAATAAAAATGAGAATGTTCCGCATTCGTTAACGTTTCTTGCGATTATGAAAGAAACGAAACAAGAATATATATACTATGTAAAACTGCATGAATAAGCAGTACTAAGTAAAGATTGAATGTCACATATTTAAAATTTCTTTCATTTGTGTTTCCTTGTTAAAGAAAAATGACCGTACGGAAGACAGTTAACACCATCGTCCTTAACATAGTTTTTATCATAAAAAGGTGTTAAACTAATTTTGTTTTGTTTCACAGTTTCAATTTGATGGTTTTTTGTTGTTATATTTTGTTGTTGATGTCTCAAAAAAAGTTTATCATTTATAACTGATTTATACAAATCAGAGGTGAATTGTTTAACTTGTTCTTTTTTTACTCCTTTTGCTGTCTGTTTGGCTTCATTACCATGCACCAAACAGTACATTTTACATTTTAACGCTACAAACTCTTTTATCGGATTGACAGTTTCGCATTTTAATGCACCTAACACTCCTTTATTTTTCGAACTAAAGAGCTCATGGTCATTGGGAAAGTTACTCAAGTCCATTATTGAATTAAATGTAGTTCTTAGATCTGTATAAACGTTAGGCGCTCTTATTTCTAAATATAAACTGTCTGTATCAGTATACAGTAAACTGCATTTATTTTCATAAAACTTTTTAAAGTAATCATAGTACATTTTATACATATGCAGTTTTGAAAGCTCCAGAATAGTGAACCCAATATATATTGGTTTATCGAGACATAAATTTTTTTTCGACATTTTGAAAACTGTGAATTCTTCATTAATTATCTCAAAATTCTCTAGTAATGGACTAGACAATTTTTTTTGACATTGTTTTAAAGTGAAGGCTCCATCAATTTGAAGCCTTTTTCTTGGATTCTGCAAACTCTTCCCGAACCATGCGTTATTCATAAGTTTAAATAGATCTTTCTCAAATGGTTGTTTTGTGGATTGTCTTTTATCATTGTTAAATAATACATAGGGTTGTAGCCAAGATTCTTGTTTAAAACTTAAAATGTTATGAATTTTTTGTAGAACCATACCATGTTCTAAATAAAACTTTAAATTTAGATAATGTACAACGTAATTATATTTTGTAAAAAAGCATGGCGTGAGTTTACGATTCTGCTTTGAAAGTTTAAGTCCATGATTTTTCACTAATTTTTTTTGATATGGAGAAAACATATCTAATGTTATCACCGTATGGTCAGGTGCGAGAGGAAAATCATGTAAATCATGCAATTTGGATGGGTACAAGAGATCAACCTCTAAAAAGTATCCAACCTCGTCTTTTGCTGATAACTCTAAGACATTAAAATCTTTTATTTCAGATTCAGATAAAAATTTGAAATTACCGATAGGAAGAGACTGCGTCATTGTGTATCCGTATAAATTGTTTGCATCTACTGCAATAATGTATGTCTCTTCAAGTTTTGAATCGAATGTTTCTGGAACGAATCGATTGTTACAGAATGAATATCTCTTTCCTACATAGCAGATTCCACCACGAATATTATCCTCAATCCACAGATACATGTTGACATCTGTAAACAATTCTAACTCAGCTTTTGTGAAATTTAACCCTGCATTCCAAGTTAAGTCTGCTGCTGTAATGAAATGACATGGGTCTAAATTGTAGTACAGCATGCATTTTTGTCTAAAAGAAGTGAAAATTTCAGCGAGTAAAACAACATCTAACTGTTGATACAGCTTTAAATAATCCCCAAATGTTTTGCAATGAAATGTTCGAAATATTAACTGTGCAAAATTGTATTCATCAGCTGTTATATGACTGTTTGTTAAAGCATTATAAAATGCTTCTTTTTTAGGCAAACAAGTTTCGGATAGTACAGTTGGAGTTGAAAAGTATGAATACGGGAAGATGCCTTTTCTTTTTAAAAGAAACCTGTTTTTTTCATTGGAATAAAATTTGTTGAAAATAGAAAAAGAATTATTCGAAATCACTAAGTTTTCTACTAAAGTTGCAAGAGAAGTGCTAAGAAATTGATAACTGTCGAGAAATTTAATCTGATCAATTTGAAAAGTAGTGAATTTTTGTGAATTTACAGGAATTATGCTGATTGATTTTGCATATTTATTACTTAATTTTTTAAGTATGAGGTGGGAATCATAACCTCGTAGGTTATGTATAATTACTGGAATAAAAAATGATTTTCGGTACAAGAGGTTGCATTTATTGTGTGCATAGCCTCTAAAAACAGATGTAAAGTGGTTGTGATCTCTTACAACTTTATCTGTTTTTGAAAACTTTTTACCACAAATGTGGCATTTGGTGCTACTAGGTTTATCACATTGAACCGGAGGTAAAATTCTATGCATTTAGTCGAGTAAATTAGAACATAAGATTTTTAATTTGTGAAGGAAATTTTCAACTGCATCTTCTCCACAATAGTACTCATTATATATTATATCGTCGTTAAAATCTAAACATAGGATACTATAACTATATGGTACATGTTGTTCTACTACACACGTAAAACTTGTGCTAGTGCTTGGCATGCTTGTTGAAACTGGAAGTAGCATGCATTCGAAATCGCAATATATCGAAAATGGGTGGTAAGAAGATTTTGCGAAATTACTGAATTTAATTATATTTTCTCCGATATTAGGCATTGTAACTCTTTGAGGAGAAACCTTATAACAAAGAGATTTGTGTAAATTCAAAGTTGACTGACGTTGAAATCCTACTAAGCAGTTTTCACAAAATTTGTGAATGCCTTTCTTTGTTGTTAAGAGGCTGTTGAATTTTTTTATTAAGAAATAATGACCGTTATACAATAAAAGATTAATTTTAAATCCTATCATTTTACTAATGTATAAGGGAAATATTTCTTTGTCAAACGCATATACATTTATTTTAAGATCGTTAACTTTTTCAAATTTTTTTATTTTGGAAACCTCTACTGGAAATTGAAGAAATGTATATTTTATGAGAGGAAAAAACTTTTCATATTTTTTAGCAATAGTAGAATTATTGTCGCAGGGATATAATGCAGCAACTACGCAATATAAAAAACACTTATCGTTTTTACATTTTATGTTTAAAAGAGCTTTTTTGTTTTTCAGTTTTTTTGGCAAGTGAGCATTTACACAACCATCTTGATTTCCTCGATAATTTCCGAGATGAATATCAACGTGCTGAATTTTTTTTATAACCCATCCACTGCCATTTTTTATAAAATTTTCAATGTCGTTTTTTATTTTCAAAAAAGTGTTGTCAATTGCTTTGAGTATTTGGTATCTCGAAAGTATCCTCTCTGCTTTCGAACAGAAATAGAAGATTTGATTAACTTCCTCACTGTCTATTTCACGTTTAAAAATTACACTTAAACACAATATTAAACGTAATCTTAAGGAAATTGAACTATTTATTACTTCAAATACATGATGTCTAGAGTTTCTATGCAATACATCTGCGTCTTCTTCGTCCACTATAGCTCGATAGCTTCTCATGTAACCTCTAAAGGCAGATCTAATTACGTTAAATCGCATTTTTTTTATAGAAATTAATTTAAAAAGAAATAAAATGAAACAATTTTTAAATAATTTTTTAGACTTTCGTATTAATGCAGTTTTGGAGCATTCTCATTTTTTAATGTTCTCATAAAGAGCAAAAAAATCACTCATTTTAATGCGAAGCGGGTTGTATTCGCATGTTCTTTAAATACCAGAGTTCGATGGTTGATCTTTGATGTATTCTGTGAGTGCCTCCACAGCTTTGGATAAAATTGGAAGCTGATCCAACGGCAGATTGAATCTGTTTCTAACATCGCCATCTACTGTTTTGCTGAAGGCGATGTAGTAGGCTTTCCGAAATTCCTTAATTTCAACACCTACTCCTTTGCCTAAAAATATGGAGTAGGGTTGAATCTTCAATTCCTCCGAAGAAGTTGAGTGCGGGCACAAATTAAGGTCGAATGAGCCAGCGAGAGAGCTAGCTTTCTTCTTTGATAGCTTTTTTGAAAGGAGATATTCTACTGCATCTTCTTCATCGGATAATGCCCATTTAACTTTCTTCCTGTCTGAGAGAAGATGCAGGAATAACTTTTAAGTCTTCTTACTTTTACATTTTTAAGACTAACAAGACAAGATTTTTAAGAGTAATTTAAAAGAATTACTAACGTTAGAACAGAAAAGATTAAGAATCGAAAACATGCGTACCGTCCTTGCTTGCCATCTTGACTCTTTGGGTGTGATGAACCTGATGTTCTGAGCAGATGTGACTGATTTGAGCTTTCAACACAACTGTATATATATACAAATTTTCAAGGTGTATTACCTTGAACATATACTTAATTTGTTTATCTGTAGCTTTCTTCAAATAGCATTAGATGTTATGCTGCCTTCACTAACCTTGATTTTTGAATAAATCCTTTGTAAAATAACGAAGAGGCGAATTAAAATTTGAATATCATTTAAATAAGTAGGTCA
>BGPR01029047.1:709-19534 GCA_013235015.1 Araneus ventricosus | reverse complement strand
CACAATGACATAAAATAAATTTTTGAGAACAAAATCAATACAAATATATATATATAATTGATTTTGACAGCTTATTTCTCTTCGCGACAATGACATTAACTGAAGATACGTTTTTTTAAGCGACAATGAAATTATAAATTATAGAATTCAAAATGAGTGAAAACGATTATAATTCAGTCAGGCTGACGCCTTAAAATGTTTCGATTCTGTTTAAAATAGTTAATTGGTGACATTAGATACTTTGAATTAAAGACATTCAACGAAATGATTTCAAATTGAAATTACAGTACCAAATCAACCGATATTTTCGAAAAAATTTTTTGGATTTAAAAGAGGAATGAAAACCGAATGAAATATTAAACGATTTCAAATGGAAGAATACGCCTCGAAAAATACAGACAAACATAATTTCTATAGTATTTAAATATATCCAAAATGAATCAAAGAAGAAAATAAAAAGAGAGATTAAATCTTCCACTTCAGGTTTAAACTTTGAAGCCAGATTATGTAAATAGCTCCTTGAAATCAATTTGAATTTTTCTAGTCTTCTCTAATTAAAGATATAGTCAGAACGTTATCGCTTGCTTTACGACTGCGTCCAGCGAAGGAAGGGAATAAATCACGGCTGTTTTTTTCCGCCAGATGGAGTAGCCAAGGCGAAAAAGTGCGAAACGCCTTGCTTCTTCACTGTCGGCAATAGAGAAAAATTATCTGATCCCATCAAGAAATAAATTAATCCAAAATCGAAGAAATAAAATATTTTAAACGTTCTTGTTTTAGTCAGAGAAAAATAATTTATTTACAACCAAAAAATTTTTGAAAATGATATCTTTATTAGAACATCGGATGCAAGAGTTCTAAGAATTCCGGAAATTTTTATTTTTGAAAAGTGACTATTTTTTAAAAAATTCTTAAAATTCAGTAAATTACGTTAGAATCAGGAATTCAACAAAATAAAAAAGTGCACATACAATTACATAAATGAAAGTTTTAAAAACGAAATCAAAATAGAAATATATATATTATTGAGTTTGTCCGCTTCTTTTTCCTCTCGACCGAGTACCGTTAATCCAAAACAATGTTAAAAAATTACAGTGTGATGTTTATTACACCGCAAGCAAAGTATGAAAGGCAAAGAAATAAGTTAAGACACGCTTAAAAATAATAATCGAAGTCATCGAGTAAAGAAATCATCTCCTCGCAGAACGCGAAAGTAATGACGTCATCCTGCCCCCGTCAACCAATGAAATTTCCCGCAATGTTCCGGAGAGCTGTCGCGGGAGGAAGCCTCGGTAGAGGAAAAATATCTTTCAACCACCAGGAAAAAATTAATTAAAAAACCGGGAAAAGATATTTTAACCGTTCTTGTTTTAAATCCGACAGACCCGTTCCAGTTATAAGCTGAAAAAAATGGAAAATAATAGCGTTATTAGAGCGTCGGACGCATCAAATTTAAAAACAAAAATAAAATTTCGTTTCAAAACTCTGACTATTTTTTAAAAATTTCTCAAAATTCAGTAAATTACGTTAGAAAAATTCAAAACTAACTTCATTAGAACGGAAATCTTGTGCTCTTTCCCATGGTATATCTATTTTTTTCGTACAATTATGCAAAACCATTCTATTGAGAAATTCGTACGAAAAACAACACAAAACATCAAATAAAAAATTTTCTAGATTAAATTTTAAAATTCCGGCTTCGAGGTGCATTCAGTCACCATTACGACTACCTGAGTGCCAAATTTCATAGCTGTAAGTGCGATAGATTCGTCTGGGCATCGCACACACACACACACACAAAACATAGCCTTTTATAAGTATAGATAGTTTGTAACAAAGAATGTATGAATGTCTTTTGTTATGCAATAAAATATTCTGGTTTTGGCTTTTTAAGTGTTTATCTATAATCAATACTACATCTATAACACTAAATCATGCATCTAGGCATGTAATAATTACAAGTGCACTACAGAGAGAGTTTCATTTATAAAACAACAAAATAACATTTCAGATCAGTAAGAGATAAGAAGAAAGTTTGATCGGTAAGTAAATGCCCTGATCAATGAAATATGTTTAAATCAGTGATTTTTTTAAGTAATTATCTTAACTTGAGTTTTGAATATAATTTGCCAGTAGTTGACTTTGTATGCTTTATCGAGGAATATGTGTTAAAGACATATGTGTCATACAATTAGACATTTCACTTGTAATTATAGTCATTGTTGATAACTGCATGTTTTCTGTATGCTATTTTTATGAAAGAAACTTAAAGCACAGATTATTGTACATTATATTATATGGGTCAATTCTGAGAGATCATAAATTGTGTATGTAATATTATATTCCAAGTAGAAAATCCCTTCACGACTGAAGTTATTCAGATATTACTACATTTTTGTTTTTATAAAATTGCAAATAAAATTTTATATTGTTTCCCTCTGGAAAACTGAAGAGAATGAAGAAAACCAATTTCTTATTCATAGTTGTTTTTATTTGCACATTCTTTTTTTTTATAAACTGTCCTTACTCAAAAGAAAAAGCTTTATTTTAGAATCGTTTGCATTGAATAACATGTAGCAGGAAGATCAGAATTAGTTTAATCATTTGTAAACGAGTCGTTAATAATGATGTAACAAAAATTTCCACTATACTATGAAAATTTTAGTTACAAGCAAATATTACCATATAAATTCCCTGTGAAGTTGTGTATAAATATTCTGTATGATGAATACTTCAGACAAAATTATTATGAGGCAAGTCAGTATTTTTTGAATAAATACATCGGTATTTTCTGAATACTTTATGTCTATGATAAAAATGGATTGTGTGTATCCATTTCATATTATTCAGCCTGATTTGCATTAGAGACTCGAAGATATGGTGAGGAGGAAGAATCATTCAATACATGATATGTATTTAGAATATTACTTCATCATATGAACTTGCTACTTTACAAAAGTAGAATAAAATTTGGAATTCCTTCATAACTACAAATTTCTTCTAACACTGTACATTAGGCAGAAAAAAATGTAAAATAAAAATTTAGATTTTTTTCTTTTCAGTTAGCAATCTTCTTTCCTATTTAATTACAACTGTAGTTTTCAAAAGTATATTAACTATTGGAATTAGTGATGTGGGGTGGGTAAATACCCCCAAATTTTGTATTTTTTAAAAAAAAGCATTTGCAGGATGGTGATTTAAAATGAAACATAACATTTTTAAATACCCAAAAACTGGGTATTGTGTATTTTGCAAAAAAAAGGATGAAAAAAGTATTTGCAAATGATTATTCAAAATGAAACATAAAATTTATAAATATCCAAAAACTGGGTATTTTGCAAAAAACAAAAAGAATTTGTGAATGGTACTTCAAAATGAAACATAAAATTCATATATAGAATACATTGTTTATAATATTACTGTTTGCGTTTAATTCGTCGAATTGAGCGGACTGTATTGATTATTTAAATATAAGTTTATTTACAATATATACAGGATGTTCCAATATATACAGATTTGATTTTGGTAGATGCTGCCTGTTGGTAAGTTGAGTACGCTCGTGCAAGAGCTACAATCGAACATGGTGACTGCGATGTCACACATGAACTAAATGCGTTTCTCGTTGAACACACAGAAACTGATGTTACACATTATCCATGCGTTACTCATGTGGTAGAGAAACATGATGTGATAATACATGTGCGAGCTGCGATGCTCATACCACATGCATACATGAAACCCAAACGACTTCTACCGGTAAGACTTAAGAACATGGTGCGGTTTCTCACCAAACTGGGAAATTGCGCCAACCATCCAAAAAGTCGCCAAATATCCACCATCTTGGACGGTTTCAAGATGGCGGCGATTGTAATGACAGCCATGGCAAAAAATGTAAATAGTACATAAAATTGGAAATAGTACATAAAATTGGAAATAGTACATAAAATTGCAAATAGTACATAAAATTGTATGAAATTTAGCATGAATTTTCTCAAATTCTGGCACAAATTAGAAATTCTGGCAAAGTTTAGGGTTGCAACAAAATGAAGATTACCACATTTGGCGGGAAATCAATTTGGCGAGGGGAAAAAATTCAACTTGGCGGACCGCACTATGTTCTTAAGTCGAGCCCTTCTACCGACTCCGACAGAGATGCAATATGGCGGATGGCGGCATCAAAGGGTTGCTATAAGTTATGAAAGGAGCCAAACTAGTAGTTGGCGCGAACAATTACTAAATTAAAGTTTTCACCAAACTAAAAAGATTAGGACTAAAATATTTCCAGAACTCAAATGAGATCAGACGATAATTTCCTTTCTCTGGTTGGAAGCAATGACACAATGGAAAAATAATTTTGAACACAACTTTATGCTATACAGATAGCACCAGTAAAGCTTCTGATTCATAATTTTCTCGCAATGCGATGCTGCAAGCCAGCCAGTCTTGGTTTTGATTTAAGGAAGTGTTAATCACTCATTGATATTATATAATCACACATATTGATATTATGGTAAATTCTATGCTGTGAAAAGTAAAAATACTGGAAGGAGAAAAAAGAACCTGCTTGAAACTTTTTAACGAGTCAACGTAAATACTTTAACGTTGAGTACAAACATATCAATGTAAGCAAAATGGAGAAACATATGAAATAATGTTTCAATGACCTGTTGATTGAAAAAAGGTTTTTGTTTCAAAACAAATTCCAACTACAGTGCACTCCCGATTATCCGGGTTAATCACCGGAAGGGATCGCACGGACAATAGAAAACACGGATAATCCGAAAACTCCTTTTCATGAAGAAAAAATCAACATCAGTACACAAATATAAAAATTACTTACATTTGCATGCTGTATAACATCAAACTAGGAATTTTCCTTTTAACATTTGCTGCTTTGAAAAATCTGTAATGCGTCTTTGCTTCTGTTGTTTGTTCATATCTTGTCGTATATCGACACATATTTTACGAACCGCATTAATGTCACCGTAATCAAATCCTCTTTGTCCCATATAATCTAACAAAGTTTCCACAGATTGTAGAGCAGCAGAATGAGAAATTGTATTTCCCTCATTTAGTACATCTTCTGCATCTGTACTGGCTGATTCTCCCTTATCAAGTTTTTGAAGGATTTCTAATTTTTGTTTAATATTTGAAACGTTTCATTCGTTTCACACCACTCATTTTACCAGAAAAAAATTTCATGCTACTAATGACGATAAACAAGCCGCAAAACTAAAGAAACACGTGCGAAAGTAAAGAAGACGAAGTTAAATGACGTGTCAGGAAAGCGTGTCTCACGAGAATGAGTTAGCAGGAAGTGGATGATTCATTTTTCGGAAAATTAGGGGTTGAATCGGTAGAGATTGCACGTGGAGGAAGGAAAAAAAATCTATTCTTTAGCCTCCGCCGTTAAGGCTCAGGCTCACTAGTTTCACGGAATGTATCTCTCGATTGAACATCAACATCGATTTTACATGCATGAGAAGAGTAAAAATTTTTTTCTTAAAATTTTTCTGAGTCCGGAATGAGGAAAATTGAATGATTATCCGCAAAAATAAATGATTATGCGCAAACCGGATGATCCGCGCACGGATAATAGAGAGTATATTGTATATCAAACTTTAAGTTTCAAGAATATTTAAAACTGATGTTTATGATCTAGATTAACCCTGCCTAGACAGTAAACTGTCAAGTACATTTTCAAATAACACTTCAATTTCAGCAATAAGAATTTCATTATCACTTTTAAAAAATGTTAGAATTGAAACATCTGCTTACTTTTTATCAGAAAAGTCTACTTCTTTGACTAATTAATCCAAAACGAATTATAAACAAATGTATCTTTCATTTTAGTTTCAGTTATCAACTCTTTATCATTTTAAAATCAATTTTTTTTAAAAAAAATTAGCTAGTATAACTCGCTTGTTAAAAAAGCAGCAAATACATTATTATTCATTTATTCCTTGTAATTAAAAAGGGTTGACATTTAAATTACATATTTTGTGTAAGATACATAATGTAAGTATTCATTTGTTTTTTTCTGATTAAATTTTTTAGCTTCTATAAAATTAAAAAAGTTATAAAAGGTTCGTATGAGTTTCTAGGGTTTTTTTTTTACCTCACCTTACACTCAATATATGATTTCAAAGTGATGAGTAGTTGAATTTGCCTGCTTTATTGAGGAATATATATTAAAGACCATTGAAATTGGAGGTTTCTACATCTGTTATCATAAAATTAGGCATTTCACTTGTTGTAATAGTGATTGTTGATGACTGCGTGCTTTGTGTATGCTATTTTTATGAAGGAAACAAAGTACAGATTATTGTACATTTTACCAATATTATATGGGCCAATTTTGATAGATCAAAATGAATAAAGCTATCTTCAGTTTCATAGTTGTTTTTTATTTACACATTCTTTTTTATGAACTGCTCTTTCTTAGAAGAAAAAGCTTTATTTTAGAATCATTTGCATAGAATAACATGCAACAGGAAGATCAGAATTAGTGTCATCATTCGTAAACGAGTCAATAATAATGGTGTAACAAACATTTTCACCATACTACGAAAATTTCAGAATTTTAGTTACAACCAAACATTAGCATATATATTCCCTGTGAAGTTATATCAGTATTATTTGAATGAAGACAACCGCATTTTCTAATACCTATTGTCTATGATAAAATTAGACTATGTTTATACATTTCCAGGGTCGGATTTAGCCTTTGAACCGCTCCGTGCAAACGTAAAAAACTGCGCCCCTATAAAACTACAATGTAAGCATTCTTTTAAAAAAAAGTATATGATCTTTTTAACATTTTTTAGCGAACGCCCAAAAAACAACAGTGTAACTCAGTAATTGACACAAATACTTGCAATAACTTTTCACATAAAGTACTTCATTTAAAAAAACAGTTAACAGGAGTTTTTTCCGAACTTTTAGTTCAGAGAATTCTCTAATTCATAAACATCTAAACTGTTACTCATATTCAATTCCTAATATAGCGAGGTCTGACAGTCTTGTTTGAGATGTTGTTGTTCGAAAATAGTTCTTGATTATTTTTAGTTTGGAAAAACTACGTTCCCCGGATGCAACACTTATTGAAAGAGTTAGTAAAATTCTTTGAGCAATGCTCAAGTTTGGAGCAAAATTCATTTTTGTTATCAATTTCAAAACTTCCAAAGGTGGTAAATATTTTTCCAATAGAGAACACACCACTGATATTTCATCACAAAGTTCCAGGCTGATTACATCCGATAATTCTCCATCTGTTAAAATGTTTTCCAAATCTTTGTAATTGGCCAAAATTACAGAAGAACTAACATCTTTTAGTTCATATACAGTCGGACCCCTATTTAACGAACCTCTATTTTGCGAACTTTCCCTTGGAACCAAGAACATTTTGCGAATTTCTTCGTAAAATAACCTCCAAACAGAGAGGTGCATTCTCTATTTAACGAACTTTTTCTTGTGATCCAATATTTTTTTCTCCTTATTTCTCAAATTATCTCTGAACATTTCAAACTTATTCTTTATTTTAACACATTTTATAGTGATCTATGACCTTGAACTGGTTTTACCAGTCGCCTAACTCACGAGAGCAGTAAAATCGCTGGATCCAGGAAGTGCAACCTTTATCTACCCCCACCCTCCACCCTGCCCGGGGGGGGGGGAAAGCTTTGAATATCCCCCCCCCCTTCACCCTCAATGGAGTTGTCCCATGTAATTGAACTAGTCTCCCGTTTTCTAGATTGTTGATCAGAACCATGCTGGTAATTTCGGTTCTTGTAACTGGAAAATGTCAAAGTTAAAGTGCTTGAGCATCAAAGAAAAAAATATAAATCTTCATGAGGTGGATAAAGGCGTGAAGAAAAAGGATATTGCTTTAAAATTTGGTATTCCTCCAAACAGCTTATCAACTATAATAAAAAATCGTGATAAGATACAAAATTATGATTCATCGAATTCTTGTTCAAAACGTTTAAAAACATGTGTCTATGAATATGTGGATGAGGCAGTTTTGAAGTGGATACACACAATGCGAGATAAAAATGTTCCGATCTCTGGCCCTTTCATAATTGAAGATCTGAGTGGATGAATATGTTAAGTGACATAATTGAAAAAATTGAGATAATTGGGCAAAAGAACATGTTGAAGTGTGGTTTAAGTCTAGGAAGTTCATTAAATCTGCAAAGTAAAAAAATAGAGAAGATTTCAGTGGATGAACATGTTAAGTGCACGGTCTCTTGCTTTTTCCTCATGGAAGAACATGTTAAGGGCACTTAACATCTTCTTCCATGAGAAATTTATTAAACTTGAGTAAAATAGCATCTGCTTCCATTGAAACAGAATCGTTTTCTGCGAGGGAAATAGTATTAATGCAGACGAAAATATTGAGAAGACAATTCGAAAATAGAAATCGTTTGCTTTTAGAAGCAGTTTTTGCAATAATTCTTTACAATTTTTCTATGTGGGCTTCATTGCGAGTTATACATCAAGTTGAACTGCATTGTATGACAAAGGAAAGACCAATTAACGGTAAGTAAAAGAATTTTTTGAAACTCGTGATTTTTTTTTCTGAATAATGGTTATTTCAGTTAACGAAATTTATTCTTATGAATTTGTGCCAGGAGACTAACTTTTTTTTTACTTTAAACATTTTCCATTTATCACTAATTTAGTTTGTTTAGCTATTTGCGTTTTCGCTTTTTTCACACATTTTTATTTAACTTGAATTGTTTCAAGTATGTTAATAACAATATTAAAAACGATGTTTGTTTGATTAAAACCTTAAATACCACATTCATTTCCATGTTCCCAAGACATTCATTTCGATGCTCCCAAGACAATGAAAGACTGCTTTGAAGAAAGATTCACGGGTACCACTAAACTCTTCAGTACAAAATCTATTGAATAGGGAATTAATTACTTTAAATTCCAATATTATATATTTTAAAATCTTAGTACAATATTAATGTATTCCGAAATCACGAATCAAATAACGAAGTTTTCAGTGGATGAACATGTTAAGTGCACGGTCTTCTTAACATCTTCTTCCGTGAGAAACTTGTTAAGATTGGGTAAAATAACATCTGCTTCCACTGAAGCCGAATCGTTCTTATCTCGGGAAATATTATTGAGGCAGACGAAAATGTTAATAAGGCAATTCGAAAATAGAAATCGTTTGCATTTGAAAGAAATGTTCACAGTAATTCTTTACAACTTTTCTATATAGTCTTCATTGCGAGTCATACATCAGGCTGAACTGCATTGCATGACAAAGAAAGGAGAAATTAACGGTACGTAAAAGAACTTTTTGAAAGTCGTCCATTTTTTTTAAATAATGGTTTATTGCAGCATTGCTGATGTAACTGATTCTTATGAATTGGAACCGAGAGACAACTATTCTTTTTTTAATTTAAAAATTTTTCACTGATCACTTAAATAAGTTTGTTTAGCAATTATGCTATTTGTGTTTTTGCTTTTTCTTTGTACACACTTTTATTTAAATTGATTTGTTTCTTATATGTTAATTATAAAATTAAAGAGATGTTTTGTTTTATTAAAACCTCAAATACCTATATAACATTCTTTTCCATGTTCAGAAAGACATTGATAAGAATGCTTTGAAGAAAGGTTTTCAGACACCACTAAACAATGCAAAAAAAGTATTGAACAGGGCACTTCGCGGAGCTCTAAATAGTTTTATGAAAGCAAATCCAGTTAAGGGATAATAGCATTAAATAAATTTTTGTGAAAAATTATTTTTAAAAAACTACACTTTCATTATTGCGCTAAAAAGTAATTTTCCATATATTTATTATTTTCTAATTTTTAGTCTTTTATTTAAAATTTATTATTATAAATATTATGAGATCTTGACATCAATTTCCTCAAATTATGTCAAGCAATCGATTGATAACCGAGTTCTGAAAATATATAAATAGTTCATTGTCATCAAGAACACACAATTATACAAAATTTCAAAACACATTAGTAAGTGAATGCAAAATGAATTTTAAAATTACATTTTCACAAACAAATAACAAGTCAAGTTAAATAATACCATAAAAATATGCTGCTAATGAATAATACCGCGAAACCATAATACAGAGCGGCAGAGACCATCATGCCACTGACACCTGCTTTCGAAATTTAAAGATCTCCATAATAAACTCCCGCTCACCAATAGGGAAAGAAAGGTCCTTAATGGAAAAAGTTGCTTTGCGAGATAGCGTAAAGTGGATTAGAGTAGAAAAATTGGGCTCGTACTTGCATAGGATTTTTTATGACCCTTATACACCTTTTAAGAAATAAACAACTTTTATAATTTGGAGATTTTGAGTTGTAAATGACTGGAGAGGAGATATAGAATAACAGCTTCCTTTTATTAAAAAAGAACATAAATTTTTTTATAAATCCTTAATTCAAAAAGAAAAAGCAAAACATTAACACTCTTCATTGGGTTTCATATTTATTGATTCTTAAACTTGTATATGATATTTTGTGATCTTTTAATGCTGCTCCAACCTTCAATTTGCTTAATTTTTCTTGTTCAACTTGTTATGAAAATATATAGAGCTTTATACTTATACAATTTTGCCAATTCATTATTATGCGTATGTATTTAATGAACCACTATTACGTTGATGCAAAAAAGAGCATGCACTTAACATGTTCTTCCACGGCTAAACAAAAAGTTTTTTGACGCGTGAACGGAAGAACATATTAAGTGCAAAAGATTATTAAATTTCTCTATAATTAAAAGAGCTATAGACTTGTCATTAAACATAAAAAAATTTGAATGCTTTTTCGTCTCTAAAGTGCCCAAACAACAAAAATTGAGTGAAAAAACAACAAAAAAAAAATGTAACCTCTAAACTTTAAAGCTCGTTTTCTCAAATTCGCTTAATTGTCACTTAACATGTTCATCCACTCAGCTCTCCAATTGAGAAAGCTCTTCAATTTACGAAGACATTGGGATACGACGAATTTCGAGGAAGCAATGGATGGCTTGAAAAATTTATGAGAAGACACGGAATTATGGCAATAGTAATATCTGATGAAAGTAAAGACGTTGATGATAATGATAGTGAAAATTGGATAACGGAAACACTGAGTAAAATTTTAAGAGACTATAAGCCAGAAAACATCTTTAATGCGGATGAGGCTGCTTTATTTTTTTCAATGTTTGCCTCAAAGGACATTAACATTTAAAAAGGAAAAATGCTTTGGAGGAAAACAAAACAAAGTAAGATTAACTGTCGTGTTAGGTGCAAAATGACTAGTCGTCAGAAACTGAAACCATTAGTTATCGGAAGAAGCAAAAATCCAAGATCTTTCAAAGGCTCAAAATCTTTGGAGGTTGATTATGACTTTAACAAAAAATCTTGGATAACGTCAGAAATTTGTGAAAAATGGGTTCAAAAATTGGTCAAACGTATGATTGTAGAGAGTCTCAAAATTACTCTCGTTTTTTACGATTGTCCCGCCCATCCGAAGGAAATCAACCAAAAACTGAAAAATGTTACAGTTTTTTACTTGCCATCCAACACTACATCAAAACTGCAGCCAATGGCTCAAGGGGGATAAAAAAAATTTCAAAATACACTATCGCAAGAGAATAGTGCGAAAAGTTGTCACTGTGTTTGAGAACAATCAATCCATGCCAAAGATCAAATTACGGGAAAGCATATAAGAAATTTCCAAAGCATGGAACTATGATGTCACAGATCGTACTATTCGCAACAGTTTTGCCGAAGCTGGATTCTTTGTCAGCAATGAGAATTCGGCAAGTACGGAGGACGAAGAGGATATTCCCTTAGAGTAACTTTAAAAAATGTGGATACAGCTAAGGGAAAAAGAAGAAATTAACGATGATGTGCTGATTGATGATTTTCTTTCACTTGATTCTGAAGCTGAAACCTCGGAAGCACTAACTGAATTGGATATTTTGGACAGTGTGAAAAATAAAAACAATACAGCAATGAATTGCCATGAAGACGAAGACGATGTGAAGAGGGAAATGATCATGATGCAGAAATCAACAAACCTTCGCATGATGAAATGCTAAAATCATTTGAAACAATCCGACGCGGATTACAGTTTGAAGAAAATACGCCTGAAGGGGGTTTTGGTGCATTGCAAAGATGCGAGACGTATTATGAGAGAAAACACTTTTTCAAACAAAAAACTCCGACAAAATTAACAGACTTTACAGTAATTAAATTTAAGGACGCATGTGATAATTAATGTATGCTTAAAATTACTTGTTATAATAAATGCGATAATGGCATTAAAATTCATTAATTTTATTATAAAATTATTTTTTAAAATTGAAAATACAGTGTTTTCTCGGACAATGTTTTGTTTTATTCCTGTTTTCCTTGCAGAATTCTTTTTGATGGGTAAGATATATAAAACAAATATATATTAATTTACAAAATAAAGGTGTGATTAATTACTTTTTAAATAGTATTTAGTGTTTATGAAATTAAAATCTGTTTTGTGTAGTTTAAAGTATTTTAAAAGGCGAATCTCTATTTAACGAATTTTCCATATAACGAACTTTTTTTCGGGATTTAGCGATATTAAAAATAGAAATAACTGTTGAGATATTGTAGCTCAGAAAATCTTTGTTCTAAAGAATTGATTGCATAGTCAACCAGGTGGTAAAAGAACTCAATTTTGTGTTTTTCCTGTGCATCGATTATGAGCTCATTTTCATACTCAAATTGTCTTTTTCGCTGACGAACTCGATATCTAGGTACTGTTTCAAAATTTTATCTGCATCTATTTAGGATGCTATTTCGCCAGCATCGACAAGGATGGTATTAATTTGATTGTCCGATATCAAATTCCTAAAAAAAGATTGGAACTTTCCAAAAGTTTTATTGCAATGCAATATCGCATGCCCCCTGCATGAGTTTACAAATGGAACTGAAAAGATTTAATTCTAATTATCGTACAGATTTGAAATTGGTCTCGTTGTGGAGGGTATTCGTACCTATAGGTGCAGCGGTCTCTGCGCTGTACCGCACACAGACAGACACATATACAGATATTGCCTTTAATATATATAGATTACTAAAGTAGCCTTGAAAGTTTTGTGGTCATTAGTACATAAAATTATATTGTTTTATTGATTTTCAGAATTTTTTCAGAAAATTTTCTAATTAATTCAGTTTTGTTTTTAATTAACTCGTTTTGTTTTGGCAATTTTGCGCCCCTTCATTTTTCACTCCGTGCCGGAGCACGGACTAACAGAGTGTTCGTCCGGCCCTGTACATTTCATGTTGTTCGGCGTGCTTTGCATTAGTAACTCAAAGATATGGTGTGCAGAAAGAATCATTCAATTTATACATTAAGATATTTCTAAAACTAAATATTAAGCAAAAAAATGTAAAAGAAATTCAGATTAATTTTCTATTTTCAGTTAGCAATCTTCTTTTCTATTTAATTACCACTATAGTTTTCAAAACTATATTAAGCTAATGGAATTAGTAATGTGAGGTGGGTAAATATTCCAAAACTGGGTATTTTGCAAAAAAATATATATATTTGGAAATGGTGATTTAAAATGAAGCAAAAAAATTATAAATACCTAAAAATTGGGTATTTTGCAAAAATATATATATATTTGGAACTGGTGATTTAAAATGAAGCAAAAAAATTATGAATACCTAAAAATTGGGCATTTTGTAAAAAAAAAAATTGCAAACGGTGATTAAATATGAAATATAAGATTTATAAATACCAAGAATTGGCTTTTTTGCAGAAAAAAAGCATTTTTAAATGATGATTTAAAATGAAATATAAATATATATCTATATAAATATATAAAATTTATAAATATCAAACACTGAGTTGAATTTTGCTAAGAAATAAAAAGTATTTGCAAATGGTGATTTAAAATGAAACGTAAAATTTAAAAATACCCAAAAACTGAGTATTTTGCAACAAAAAAGTATTTGTGAATGGAGAATGAAACATATAAATACATAAAGTTTTTACCAAATTAAAAACAAAATTCTATTAGGATTCAGACTAGAATATTCCAGAACTCAAATGAGATTGGAGGATAATTTACTTTTTTTATTGAAAGCAATGACACTTACAATGGAAAAAATAAGTTTGAACACTGTTTATGTGATACTAGCAGTACTCGCACGGAGTTGCCCGTGAAATCAGGACTTCATCAAAATGAAAAGAAGAAAAAAAACGTCCACAATGACACGAAAAAGTGTTGAGAACAAAATCAAAACAAAAGATACACATTGATTTTCCCCCTTATTTTCCTTCGCTATAATGACATTTCAACTATAGTAAAATAGTACAGAGTACGTTAATCTGAAACAATACTAAAAAATTGCAACATGAAAATGATTATTATACAGAAATCAAAATATGCGAAACAAATAAACACGTTAAGACATTGCCGAAAATAATAATAGAAGGCATTCAGTTGAAGTTTATGACGTATCCTGCTCTCTGCACCGTCAGCCAATGAAATTGCAACAATGCATGTTGGGAAGGCTTACCGAATGAAATTTTAAACGATTTCAAATAGAACAATACGACAAACATAATTTCCGTGTTATTTAAATATACCCAAAATGAATCAGAGAAGAAGGGAAAAAAAGAGAGAGACTGAGATGAAATCTTCCACTTCAGGGTTTAAACTTTGAAGCCACATTATGTAAATAGCTCCTTGAAGACATATTTAATTTTTTCCAGTATCCTGTAACTAAGAATATCAGCCATATGTTTGACTAACGAACAGTATAAAAACAATTAAGAGAATGAAGCCCAAGAGAATGAATTATCTATCGAAGCGAAGCAAAGGGGTTATGATGTCACGTGGTTTCAACGAAATGCATGTTGGGAAAATACGTCACGTGACCTTGATTACGGAGAATCTTGTAGGAAATTTTGAAGCGAAATGTTTTAACACTTCAGAAAAAAATTAATTAAAATTCAACCAAATGTTCAATTTTAACCATTGTTCTTTTAAATCACGAAGAAACGTTATGTTTATTACTTTAACAAATTTCAGATTGATAACAAATTAGAACGGCGGATGCAAGAAATTAAAATTCCAAACAAAGTTTTTTAGGATTAACCGACTATTTTTTAAAAATTTCTCAAAATTCAGTAAATTAAGTTAGAAATTCAAAACTAACTTCATTAGAACGAAAATAGTGTGCTCTTTCCGACGGTATATCTATTTTTGCCGTAAGATTATTCAAAACCATTCTATTGATAAATTAGTGCGAAAAAGCCACCAAAACAACACAAGACATTAAATAAAAAATTTTCTAGATTAAATTTTAAAATTCCGGCTTCGAGGTCGATTGAGTCATCATTAAGACTACTTGTGTGCCAAATTTAAAGGCTGTAGGTGCGATAGATTCGTCTGGGCATCGCACGCACTCATGCACACCCACAAGCAAACATTGCCTTTTATAAGAATAGATAGATAGCTTCATAATTTTCTTGAAATGCCATGTTACAAGCCAACTTTTTTTGATTTAATGAAGAGTTAATCACTCACTACACGCATATTAATATTATGGTAAATTCTATGCTGAAAAGTAAAAAGATAGGGGAAGGGGAAGAACCTGCTTGGAATTCTTTTGATCTAAAAGTGTACAATGTAAGCACTTTAACATTGAGTACAAACATGCCACAATGTAACCAAAATGCAGAAACACGTAAAAGAATTTTCAATGTCCTGTCGATTTAAAAAAAAGGTTTTCAAAGGGATGCAATAATGAATTTTGTTTTAAACAAATTCCAACTGAAACCACTACATCAAAATTGGAGTTTGAAGAATATTTGAAACTGATGTTCATGATCTAGATGAACCCTGCCTAAACAGTAAATTGTCTAGTACATCTTCAAATTGCACAACAATTTCAGCAACAAGAATTTCAATGTCACTTTTAAAAACTATTAGAATTGAAACATCTGCTAACTTTTTATCAGAAATGTCTACGTTTTTGAATAATTAATCCCATTCGAATTATAAGCAAGTTTATCTTTCATTTTAGTTTCCTTTCTTTATTTTAGTTGTCTTTAGTTAGTTTAGCAAGTTATCTTTCATTTTAGTTTTTCAAATCTTTATCATTTTAGAACCAAACTCAACAATTTCTTTTTTTAATTTCTTTAAAATAACTCGCTTTAAAAAAAACGGAAATACAAATTATTCATATACTCATTGTAATTAAAAAGGTCGACATTTATATCTCATATTTTATGTAACACTAGCAGTACGCTCACGGCGTTGCCCGTGGAATCAGGACTTCAACAAAATGAAAAAAAAATCCACCCACAATGACACGAAAAAGTTTTGAAATCCAAATCAAAACAAAAGATACAAATTATTGTTTTTCCCGCTTATTTTTCTCCTCGATAATGACATTTGACAGTGCAGAGTAAAAAATAAACCTATATTTTCGAAAAAGTTTTTTTTTTTAGAATTTAAAAGATTGATTCCTATAAACCAGGTAAAATGTTAAAGAATGAAAAGCGAGTGAAATCTTAAACGATTTCAAATGGAACAATGCGCCTCGAAAGATACAGACAAACATAATTTCTAGAGTGTTTAAATATATCCAAAATGAATCAAAGAAGAAAAGAAAAAGAGAGAAAATCTTTCACTTCAGATTTAAACTTTTAAGCCATATTATGTAAATAGCTCCTTGAAATCATATTTCATTTTTTCTAGCTAAAGATATCAGCCGTTTGATTTGATTTGAAAAAGGGTTTTTTGTGATTTTCAGATACAAAGGCTATTTTCCCCTATTCATTCCAAAGTTCTTTTCAATCCGTAATCAAAAAAGAAAGAAAAATTGCCATCATTGGTCTAGAACTATAGCCGATTTGATTCGGTCAAGACAAAAAAAATGGCGTCCTCCTAGAAGGGTTTCCAAATTCTTTTTTTTTTTTTCATATCAGCCGTATACTCAACTGTCAAACAGTATAAAAACAAACAAATTAAAAGAATTATCTGTCGACGCGAAGAAAAGGGGTTATGTCGTCACGTGATTTCGACGAAATGCATGTTGGGAAAATAAGTCATGCGTCCTTGATTAGAACCAACTGAAGAACCGTAAAGAGAATTTTGAGGCGAAAATTTTTTAACACTTCAGAAAAAAAAATAATTAAAATTCAACCAACTGTTCAATTTTAACCATTCTTGTCTTAAATCACGGAGAAACATTATGTTTATTGCTTCAACAAATTTCAAATTGATAACAAAATTAGAACGGCGGATGCAAGAAATTGAAATTCCAAACAAAGTTTATTAGGCTTAACCAACTATTTTTAATTTTTTTTCAAAATTCAGTAAATTACGTTATAAATTCAAAACCAACTTCATTAGAACGGAAATCGCATGCTCTTTCAGATGGTGTGTCTATTTTTGTCGTACACTTATTCGAAACCACTCTATTGAGAAATTAGTGCGAAAAATCAACCAAAACAACATAAAACATTAAATAAAAAATTTTCTAGATTAAATTTTAAAATTTCGGCTTCGAGGTGCATTCCGTCACCGTTAGGACTACCTCTATGCCAAATTTCAAAGTTGTAAGTGCGATAGATTCGTCTGGACATCGCACGCAGGCACGCACACACACAAACATTGCCTTTTATAAGTATAGATGCATAATGTAGCAGTTCGCTTTTTAAAAAGCAGCAAAGACATTATTATTTACTCATTGTTATTAAAAACGTAAGATACATAATGTAGTATTTACTTTCTTTTTCTAATTAACTATTTTAACTTTTATTTAATATAAAAAAAGTTGTAAAAGGTTCATATGTTTCTAGTTTTTTTTCCTTACCTTATACTCAATATATGATACATATATAAATATTTATATCATATACAGTGCCCCAATGCATGTATTTTACATGAATGGAGTTAATTGAAAAATATTACCTATTTGGGGCAGTGGCGAATCCAGAGGGTGGCTATCGGGCTGCAGCCCCCCCCCCCCAGAGCTAGACCAGAATTCTTGATTTTATTTAAAATCACTACAACTGTTTGTTCTTAATTTCCCTTTTTTAAAAAAATGATAAAAACGTGACAGCATTGCTTTCTGGCTTGACAGGCTCGGAAAATTTCCTACTTTACCAGTCATTCCACTTGTACTTGTAGCGTTGACGCGGTCGAAAACAGTTATTTCATTGTATTTTTTATTAACTTATAGAAAGTATTGTACTGTACTCTATGATTCTTATTGTCAGGTGAGTGAAGTCTGTAAAGTTAAAGTGTTTTGGTTTACATAAGCCATGAGGTTTGGCATTCGTCACGAGGATACAAAATTTTTATGACCTCAGCCCCTCCCCCCCCCAGACCCGAATTCTGGATTTGCCCCAAATTTGGGGGTATTTACACTTAAAAATAAATATTTTACATTGCTAATTGGAATTGTTATTTTTAGCTCGAATTATTTATATTTTTATAGGTATTTTTTGCATAGCTAACCCAAATAGAAAAGAAAGCTTGTCTAAAAGGTTTTGTAAATCTTGTCGTCAGCAAGGGTAAAGGGTTGTCACAAAAGTTTCCACGACAAGGGTTGAACCTTTCGGCAAGGTAGCCGAAAGGTTCGCTAGTCAACAAGGAACAAGGTTTTCTGTAAGGTTTTTTAGTAAGATTTCCCCAGGCTTTTATTGCAAGCTTGTTTCAGGCCTTTCAAAAGGTTGTTAAGAGCCTTATTTCGGCGTACAAAATAGAACCCCCTTTCAGCATCCGTACTCCTACAGAGGGGCCCAACCCCGCTTTTTTCATCCCCTCTTCAAAGGCGTATTCCT
>BGPR01029046.1:0-15679 GCA_013235015.1 Araneus ventricosus | reverse complement strand
AAATCCAATGAAATAAACCATCAGAGAAAAGGACTGAAAGTTGCATCAATTGAAAACATCGACGCTTCCGTTTTAAAGTGTTTTCAAGATATGAGGGCAGCGAATGTCCTAATTAATGGACCTTTAATATGTGGAAAACTCTGAACATTTGACGTTATGTTAGGTAACGAAAGTTTTAGGGCCAGCAATGTTTGGCTCATGCATTTTCTTGTTCGCCATGGTATCATATTTCAAGAAATACTCAGAGAAAACAATCTACTCCAATTAATGAATCAAATTAATGGCGGCACAGTAGAATCAGAGATTTTTAAAAAATATACTTATGGGACTGGACTGTTTTTTCAACTCCTGCCCGATTAAACATTGGGATTCAATGGTGAAAAGTGCTACTGTGGAAAAAAATAAAACAGAGCCTAACTGTACTTCTGTGTGCGAACAGCGCTAGCAGCATTCACAAAATCCAACAGCAATTATTGGAAAGTCATTGAAGTCAAGATATTACAAAAATGGGAAAAGTCTTCACGTTGAGTATAAAACCAATAAAAAGACATGGCTGACGTCAAAATTGTTTCTAATTCGCCCCTCGGTATAAAAATACATTCCTCTATAACAATATTTTTATTTGGTCCCAAAATTATTGTTGTAACAAGGTATTACTATATAAACAAATTCATTAATCTGACTCTGGTGAAAGGCAAATGACAAATTTCCTTCTTTCACAGCCGCCCAGCAATCCTGTAAAATCTGGCGCAGTCGAAGAAGCAAACCATCAACATCCACCTGAAAGTACATATTCTCTTGACATCTTTAAATACATAATATATAATATACATACATAATTAAATACTTAAATATGAACAAGGGCAAAAGAAATGAAATTGAAGAAGTGGAAAACAACAACTTTCATCTTAGGCCCGGTGCACAGCGGCCGATTTGTGTCGTTGAAGCTATAAAAATAACAATAGTAACGCATGCCCCTTGTGTGTCACCACAGGAGGCTTGTGGGTTTACTATTGTTATTTTTATAGCTTCAACGACACAAATCGGCTAGTGTGCACCGGATCTTAACGTTGTTTCAACACGGGCACCTTTCCAGCAAAACTTCCCTTATTCCCTTCCTCTTCAGGCTTTCTCTGCATTAGCATCCACAGAAGAAAGAAAGTATCAGAGCCAAATAATCCCAGTATAACTACATTAATACTGATGTTTACTTCCTATTGAGGCCATGGGATTCATTTACCACCTGGTAATAGATAAGAAACTAACAAAAGCAATTTAACCTCCCTATAATAACTACATATATTCAATAGACATTTTAACTGAATGTTAAAATCAGTTTATTTCCCATATTGTTGGAAGACGCCGTGCTAGTCTCCTCTGTAAAATATGGATATAATGACACCAACCCAATAAAAGTTTGACAAATCTCGCTTCTGCAAACGTTAATCTATATTGAAATAAAATTAACTGAAAACTTCGTTCTTGATTAGCTTAATGAATATATTAACAATCACAGTATACTAAATAAAGGACAGTTCGGGTTCAGAAAATCACTTTCGAAAGCGAATCAATATTTTAGAGTAACAGAATTCATCACGACAGAATTCACTGAAGGATAAAAGTAATGGTGCCGTCTTTCTAGATATACAAAAATCCTGCGGTTGAGTCTGGGTTGAAGGACTAAAACATAAATTAAATAAATATAAATGCGCCATTCCTCTTATGCACCTCGTAGAAGCAAATTTATATGGAAGGAAATTTAAACGAAAAGTTAAAAATTGTCGCTTAACAAGCAACACCACCTATCTGAATTGTTTGAAATTTCAACATGGAAGGAAATACTTGATTTTTCGCAACTACTAAAGGATATTTCTGAATTTTTTTAACATCTCATATAAACATGAGACAATTTGTTCCTACCAAATCTGAAAAAAATATTTAGAAATATTCGTTATTGGTTGCGAAAAATTAAGTATTTACTTCCACTTTGAAATTTCAAAAATTGAAGTAGGTGGTGTTGCTTGTTATGAGATGAAATACTGTATCGGTTACGCATTCATTTTAATTCCAGGTTTTAATTTATCCATATCTAATGACAGTTCTAATTTAATTTTACCAGCAGAGATATTAAAATCCATGCTATTAATGAAAGTAATGAATTCCACAAGCGTTGGAGAGTGGACTCAAATTTTAAAAATTATAAACAAAAAATATTTGTACTGAAAAAGCGGTAACAAGAATTTTATATTTTGAAATGTGCCTACAGTATTCGAAATCTTTTGCACCTTGCTTTCACTATAATTCTGCATTCCGGTCAATCGGTTTATTCAAGCCTACAAGTATCAAAACTTAAAAATGGTTTTATTTTGATATTTAAGTTTTCATTTGGAAATTATCTGACTGTTTTAACTCTTTTAATTAAATGTAAATACCACTTGAATATATTGATATTACATTTAAAGAAAAAATTTCCCAAATAAAATGAAATCATGATAATATTATTCAGTTATTAAGAATGATTTGTTCTGTGGTGCTGGTTCCTTAGACTGGTTATTGATAAAGATACAGTTTACTTCAGACAGAAATTATGAAAGAAATTTCTTTTAAAACTTCCTCGATTTTACCGCACTTGCTTTATACGTATTAAACATTTTATTCATTATTCATCCCTTAAGTCTCACAGTATCTAACTTTATAGGATAATTCCCCTTATAGAATTTAAAAGCAAATAACTTTAATAATATTTTCAATAATGATAAACTATATCAATCTGAATTTAATATTATCTCTGCGGACGAAAAATTTATTCATTTGGTCTAGGTTTTAGATTGTGATACGTACACTACTGTATCATTTCTGTGAACTGTATCATTTAACACTATCACTACAATTCCCGCCCCATCCGGCCCGTTAGGGTCCATACGAGCCAGGCAGTTTTAGAGCGGGCAAGGGGTTTGGGTAGTAAAGCGAATTTTCCCCAAGGGTGTCCTCGGGGAGGGGAAAAGTCTGCTGTTTATAGCTGATAGTGATGAATTGATTTCGCCTGCGGGAAGCTTCAAATGTTTTCAGAAAGAATTGCATGTTGAACTTTCAAAATAAGATTCTGAAATAATTTTAAAATGTTATATTTTTATTAACTAAAATCTGTAATTATTTGAATGAAAAATTATTAAAGCGTAAGGATACTGTTTAAAAATTTAAATTTCTGAGAAATTCATTTATTAAAGTAGAATTTTTCGAATTATAATGAAGACAAATATCATTTTGAACGATAATAGATTAACAATGATTCGTTTAAAACGGGTTAACTTTTACTCCAGAAAATATAATTAAAATGATTTACTCATGAATATGTAATTTTTTATTTACTGGGCTTGATTGAAGGATTCAAGATTTTAAATATAAACAAACAAAAACAAAACACTCGCAAGCTGTGGTAAACTTTATTAGTAAAGTACTTGATTTTTAAAATTTTGTGCAATTTTTCTTCTCCATGACACACACACGCAATGTAACAGTTTTTATAACTTAATTATAAATTAATCGATTAACTAAACTGAATTTCAGTTCCTTACAAGAGGCGTTTCATAATTGCAAATTTGGGTTAAAAATTATTTCGAGATTACATAATATTTATAATAATGAATTAAGAAAGATCAATCAGTAAGGAATAATTAAAATGATGCTTTTTCCCTTATATACAACTAAAGAAAAGTGTACTTTTAACAATTGTTTTTATTAAATTTGTTCTTTCTTAAAACAATGCTGTAAATGGTTTGGTCAGCAACATGTGAATTAAAAGACGTTAAATTTTATTTCTAAGCGATAAGGAGTCATATTAAAGTATATATATCAGTGATATAACTTCATTTTTTTAGAAAAGTTAAGGATTGATGTTTTTCAACGTGACATTTGAGGGACCAATAATTAAAACTAGTTCACTCTAAAAGCTTTCCAAACTGATTTAGGATTTGAAAAGTTGGAAATTGTCGGAAACATTGTTTAGTGAATTCATTAAATTTTAGCCAGTCTCAAAAATTAAAATTGATTAAAAAATCAACAAATTTACTGAACTTCTACCGGCGAAATAAAAATTTAGAAAAAAATAAAATAGCTTCGACTGAAATATTTTACCTCAAAAAATTTTAAAATATGATAAAACCCACCGAATCTAACACAGTAGATTTACTACTTTCTGAGTTTGCTACTTTCATTGCTGATAAGTTACTTTATTTTATATTCTTTTTATTTAATAAAAATTCTTTTCTTATAAATTAGGTATTAAAAAGACTAGTTGAAATTCAATTAATCGCAAAGACTTTAATCTCGAATCGTGAGATATAATGAATGGTGTATCAGTTTTCTTAGTCAAATACATCTACTATATTCCATCTATGTTATACTCTTATATATAAATCACTTACAGTACTCTAAATTTTCTAGTTTATGTTTTTTTCGTACAAAGGAAATATAGACGTTCGCAATTCTATTTTATTTCTTACAAACATTTGCGCTTTTCTCAAAAATAAATTCCCTTAAAATTGTTTATATTTCTCCCCTAGTCTAAGAAAGAAGCGTGTGTTTTTCATACAGAAACATAAGTCACTCTATGTGAAAAGTAATCTGTTACCCTGTTGCATTGTCATTATAAAATGTAACATCAAATCAATCACCGAATATCACTACTGTTAGTGTTAAAAATGACCAAAACGCTGCATCTGCCCTTTTCAGTCTATTTCAGAATCATTTATGTAGTGGTAAAATTACATGGAACATATGTCAGACTGAGTTTGCTATAGAAATAGGAATCTTGTTTTGTAAGGGAGCCTATTTTCCCTTGTTCAGTGTGGATTTAACAGGACACAACTGAATTCCGAAGGGGATGTTCTAAATATCTCCTTTTTATTCTTAATCATTTCTGAAGGTTACCAATTTGGGATGCAACAGGTTAAATTATCTATCTTGAAAAGGATGCTTCCGAATGCGGTCAGGCAGAGGGTTCCAGGTTCGAAACCAGATTCTACTAAAGATCGGCCATGTATGGGGACTGTTGCTCTTTAAATCATGCGTAATGGCCAAACGTCCTGCCACTGTTTTGGTGCCCTCAACCCACGTCCACCGACTCACCCATAGGGTTTAGAGTCCACAGGGATGGACAGGGAGGAGTCAAACCGAGCGCAACACCCAGTTTAGAAATAACACACCTTCCAATTGGGAAAGCATAAAAAATCGCATTATGTACAAGCAAGGGAAAGCAATGCAGCAAAAACCAAACGAACAAACACAAAAACAACGAGTGCTATAAAACAATACAAATCAAATAACACAAATAAAAACTACACAAAAGTAAAGTAACTTATTACAATAATTTCTTACAAAAGCAAGAAAATAAATAGAAGAACCTCGGTACAACAAAAGCCACTAAAATTCCATTCAGAAGGAATTTTCCTTTTCTTTTCTTTCCCATTTGGAACACCACATAACCTCGTCGCAGAAAACAACCGAAATAATACATAAAAGTTTCTAATTAATTCTGGTGCGGAAGTGTCGAGAAGTGATGCCAGCTGATGTGTCGTCCTCGTCATCCGACAGCGATTCAAAATTACGAGGTTCGTCCAAAATTGCCCTCGTATTGCTTCAAAACGGGAAGCTAATATAAATAAAAGTAGCCGAAGCGAAAGTGTTCAAGTATTGGAAATTGTAGGCCTCTATTCTTTCATCAAGATGATTTAGAAATGACGCATTCGTCTAAAATTTAAGGAATCTTGGATTTATTTTTCATTCACCGAAAGTGTGATCTTATTTCTAATAAAGCGATTAATAACTGATAAATATTTAATTATTCATGGCATTTCTCGTCATGTCTACATATTTTTGATTGAGCTAAAAGTCCGGTAGTCATGTCTGTGGCTAATTTCTGCGTGATTCCGTTTACAGTGCTCGCTTTCGTTCTTGCACTCAGGATATTTACTTTTCTTTGCTAGAGGATACTAATAGACCGGCATCAATTTAAAATAGAAAAGAAGTAATAGTAAATGTAATTAATAAAATAGTCACTTGCATTTTTGGAGTTTGAAATGCATTTTAGAGATAACAGTGTGTTTTTATAGTAATATATAATCTGATAAAAAAAAACAAGTCGGGCTAATAAAATTAAACTTTTACCGATAAGACTACGTTTTGATGAGGTTAGTTTCCTTTTTAAACTTCTCTCTTGTAATCAATGCAAATTATTTTGTGATAAAAACAATAGAAAAATGGAACAAGCGTATTCTTTCCTGGTTTTCTTCACTGAAAATGTCCAGCAATTCAACTGATTGCTTTTTATATATAATAAAAAAATTATATACCTAATATATACACTCTCTAGATTATAATATTTATATACACAATATATTCTCACAGAACGACAGTAAAAGTGAAGGTTTTGGAATATTCTATAAAGTATAAATAAATTATGTTTCAAAGACCGTGCAATTAATATAACTAAAAATGTATTTCTTTGGCAAATGATACTAAAAAAACATTGTTTGATTTTAAATGCTTGTTGCAGCTGCCAATTAATTGAAAGTGTTATAATTTACTAAAAATAGGTTTATTCTTAAATTCGCGATTCACTCCTATATCTTCGAAATTTGATTTACCTTTTTGCGAAAAAAATTGCAATTCCAATCTCCGCCACATAGAAGTTCGTTTAAAAAATGCAGAGGGACTGACAATAAAAATGAAATATATATTTGCTGAGACAAACTTTAAAATGTAATTTGAGGATGATTACTCACAAATCATGTATTTGTTGGTTTTGACGGAAAGAAATATTCAATTTTTAACCTTCCGTCGGGCGCACCTAAACTGTGAGATGTTTTGTCTGTAAGTGCGGGTTTTGCAGAGAACGGTGTGGGTATTGTGAAAGCTTCCTTGCTCCCTACCACTCACACAAGGGTATCCTGGTTTCTTCTCTCGCGCTCTTTTGATCTACGTTAGGAGCACATTTGTCTGGTAGATGAGTTCCCCCGATTACGTTTCTACTTTTGATTTCTCAAATATCTCTCAATATTTCTTTTCACATACCTGTAAAAGCCCATATACCGGTGTCCCAGCTCATAATTCTATGATAATGAATGGTCTTTCCATTTTATTGTTTCGAGAATGTCGATTTACTTTAGGCTCTCAAAGGCAACAGTTGTTTTTGCTAGTGAACAGTACGGCAAAATAAACGCCAACCCCCTCCTAAATTCCTGGACATTTTGTTAGTTGAAAATCACAGGAAATGAAAAACAGTTATTTAAAAACGCAAATATAGCTCTATATGATCGAATTTTTCAATCTGATAAGCTCTTCCTGAAGTCCAAGCAAAAATTTCAGTTTTAATCTCATGGATCAGTTGCGCCCGATCATTTTAACATTTGTATTGCGTTCGAATGAATGCTAATTCTTGTCGAAATAAACTTTTTTTTATTTTAGAGTCATTAGGCGATATATTTTAACATAAATATACAACTGGAAATTTGGAGTTTTCGTAGATTATCCTATTTCCGACCTCATCTAAAGAAGGAAGTAAAAGATCTTTAATTTTAAATTTAGAAATGAATAAGAAATTTAAAACAGGATTTTAAAAATGTATAAAATACTGATCACAAGTAAAACGTAAACAACACATGTAAACAAGGTCACAACTTTTGCATGCAATCTCAATATGTATGCGGAAAATAATACTATAAATACAAAAATAAAATGATATAATATTTATAAAAAATGCATAAAATATCACAGAGAAATAAAGAAGCGAGAAAACTACCTTTAAAACAAATGAAAGTATGCATGAAATATGCTGAAAAGAGAAGGAAAAAAAAATAAATGCGTCCGAACATAAAAACATCTGTTAATACGATGATGGTTTTAGGTCGGCATTCTTTCTGTTCATTTTGTGATTCTAAAATCGTTATGCAACGAATGCAACGCTCTGAAATACAGACTGTTGAACTTAGAGCTACCAGATTTGGCACTTGCAGAGTACGAACTTCCGTACTTACATTAATATAATATTTAACAAACTTTGGACTGTAAGAATGTGCACCGTAGAATGATTTTCCATTTTAAATATTATTTAGAATATTAGTTAATAAAAATTACAGAATGACTTGGTGTTACTCTTATTAAAGTTTTTAAAATTAATTTTACGCATATTTTGTAACTATGGCTTCATTGTTACAATGAAATTCAAAACAATTTTATTGCTTCTCAAATTCATTCACTTGCTTGTTTTCTTCAATGCTAAAGTAGCAACTAACTGAAAAGCTGTCAAAAAAGCATTACCACGAACATTTTTTAAAGTTCCGCCTGTTTGAAATATTCCTGTAATACAATAGATGCATTCATTCAATATCTGTAAGTCACATGCTGTAAAAATGTGTCTCATAGAAGGCAACGCCAGATGCAATCAAGCCGGATGAAAACAAGACAGACGTATCAAGCCTAAAACAATACCATGCTGCTACGTTTCTGACAAAAGGTTTTCTTTTTTTTAGTATAGAGTGATTTAGATGGTTTTCTTTGCTGCATATGCGATTAAAATATTATATGTCTAAACAATGAAAACTAACAATTCAGTGAGAAGAGTTCGAGAAACAGGTTTGATCATCGTTTATTTTAAACACATAGAACTTAAGACAAAGACATAGAAAATGAAAACAAACAGCCCTTTGTTTACTCAGTATATATATTGAAATTATACATTTCATTAAATAAAAAAAAATGAATAATCTTTCTTAACCTTTAAAGGCCCAGTTGCCTTTAATCAACATACCCAACTAAAATCTTGAGAATAAGAATGAAGCTATAATGTCTGTTGTCGTCTGAAATTTTCACTAAATCAATTCACAACATATATATGGCAGACAGAGTGTTGATAAAAGAATTAAAATAAACTGATGCTTTTCACTTGAGGCTGCATACTTTTGGTTTCGTTTGTACGCTTGTGAACACCATATTTTATTCTACAATATTGAACGAATTTCCTTATCCTTATTATTATTCATTAAAATTCATCTGTGTATTATATTATAGAATTTTATCAAATATATTATTTTTCTGAAACAAAGCAAAATGTTGCCAGTTTTCACATACTGAGCCCTAAACAATACTTAAAACAAAACAAGATCTTTTAAAGAAAGTTCCACATGTTTTATTCAAGAAATAAAAGTTAAAAAATAATTTTAAATCAATTTTAAAAATTCGGGTTTTTAAGGGTTAGCCTTAAATCATTAAAAGACGAAAAAACACATGTACTGTCGCGCAAAAAACTACAACCGACAAAAAAACCCCGCCCATCTTTATTCTGCCGCTTTTAATTGAATAGTAAAATAAAACGTACAATTTTCCAGCAGATAAAATATAATAATATATTCTACGTCTAAATATTGCAAATGAGGTCAACTAAATAGTTAAACTTCTAATAGCAACAAACATATTTATCAAAGAATTCCCGAACTGTGAGGCTGTAAAATTTCATCATTCCAGAGCTATTTGTTTCGAAATTATAAGCAAATAAAATTTTGAATATCTAATTTTTAAGTAAAATCTGAAATTATTGTTGATATGTTGAGACGTAATACAGTTATTAACGTAAAAATTTTTGTTTTAATAGTTTGGCATATTCTTCACATTCCGGAGTAGTAATTGTGATTTTAAATTAATTTTGAATGCATGAAATATTTTAGCAAATTTAAATGCTTAAAACTTTCTGAATAGTAATATTTACATATTTTATCAGTAATCGATTGAAAAAGCTGTTTTACAAGCCCCTGCAATATATCAGTTTTTTTGTACGAGTGGATTTAATGTTGCATCAAATTTTTAATTTTCACTTTAAAAGGATGCACTAGAGGGAGCTTTAAATATTTTGAAAAAGACACATTTTTTTCATTTGATATTGTTATATGCATATTTGTTATTCCACATCAATATACTATCTACATCAATGTTGTTTGATATGAGTTTTGTCTTTGAAAATTCAATTTTTAACAATTTTCTCTTTCTGAAGAACTGCAAAAATGAAAAAATAAAAAAGAATTCCCAATGCACGGCGTTTTGTTCATAATCTCATTATTTAAATCTAGTTTAAAGTTACAGTGAATTTAAATCAGAAATTATAAATAATAGATCATAAAATTTTGGGATATGGAAAGAAGATTACAAATAAAGAAAAACAAATATTGATGACTAAAAATAAATTTAAAATGAACCTATACAATTAATTTAAATTGCTTCAAATAATTTTTGATATTAAAACATTTTTAATTAATAAGCCTTTACCCCTGCCTCTACAGACTTTCCTGCACCCACCACCACATAAGAAATAAACTTTCAGGAGACAAATAATCCCAGTCCAATAGCATTATTACAGGAGATTAGCCCATCATGCCTTCGAGGCCTCCATTAACCAAAATGTTGTAAAAGAAGAGAAAATTCACGAAAAGTTGACAACCTCTCTCAGAAACAACTATAAATAAATAGAAAATTTAAATATTTAACAGAATACCAAACCAATAAATTATGGACTAGTCTCTCTTTTCTCAACGCTATTTTAATGAAATAAAATTAACTGAAAACTGATCTTGATCAAGGGTAATGAATATATTGTCTGCCATAGTGTTCTAAATTCTGGAGGATTCGGTTTCAGAAAATCATTTTCGACAAAGAATCAATTTTTAGAAGTAATAGAATTCATCATATCAGAGTTCATTGAAGGGGGAAAATACTCGTGCGGTCTTCTTGGATATATAAAAATCACCGATAGAGTCTGGGTTGAAAGATGACTAATGCATTCATATTAAATGACAGAACTTATTTATTATGACCAGCACGGACATTAAATTCTATGCTACAAATAAAAGAAAAAGTGAATCTTAAAAAACAAAGTTACAGGGAAAAATTTAAAAATGTATAAATAGAAAATTTTTGTCCTAATATAGTGGTTATAATTTTATAAACACGTTTAAATTTTTGATCCGAAATATTTTATTTTGAAATGCCTTATTATTCCAAATCTTTCTAACAAATATCAAGATTTAAAAAAGGTTTCAATTTAAATATACAACGGGAAATTTAGAGGATTCGTATTTCAGCCTATTACCTGCCTAAAGTAAAGGAAGTAAATTATTTTTAATTATAGATTTAGAAACCAAAAAGAAATTCGAAAACAATTTTTCAGAAATGTATGAAAGATTAATCACATATAAAATGTAATGCAAGTGTTTACTTTTTCAAGCAATCGTAATATATATGCCGAGAAGAATATAAAATTTGTCGAAAATAAGAAACTACTCAAGAAATGATGAAAAAGTAAGCGAGAAAACTACCTTTATAGCAAATGGAATTAAATTAGAAATATGCTGGAAAAAGATGCAACAGAATTAATTCGTCCGTTCTTAAATACTTCTATTAACATGATAATGGTTTTAGGCTGGTATTCCTTCTGTTTATTTTATGATGTAAAAATCTTTGCGCAGCAAATGCAGCTCTTTGCACGGCAGACAGTTGAACCCAGATGGACGAAATTTGCTACTTGGAAGGAACGAAATTGACTACATACATTAATATATTAAATATACTTTCGATGGGTTAATATAATATTAATATACTTTGGATGGGTTAATATAATATTAATAGACTTTCGATGAATTAATATGATAATAAATATACTTTGCTCATTAAAGTGATTTGATATTTCAAATTTTAATTAGAATTTTAGTTAATAAAAAATACATAAAAAATTGATGTTAATTTTAATAACCTTTCCTTAATTTTTAAGCACAATTTTTAATAAGTCTTTCATTGTTATAATGGAATTCAAACCAATTTTCTGGTTTAAATAAATTCTTCAGTCACGTGATTTATGACTATTTTTCAAATTTTCAGTTTAAAGAAATTTATGTGTTATTTGATGTCAGAAATGGGTTTTAATCTGTATTAAAGGTTTTCGCTTCTAAAATGAAATGCAAATAATTAAAAAAATACACAGACTTGTCCACATTGACTTTTATGAACATCCGTGATTTAGATAGTTTTTTAAAACATTTAATTGGCAATTTAAAATTAATTATACGAAAAAATTAAATATTTTTGATATTGTTTTTTCAGAGGAAAATTATGCCAGATACAAGATTAAATCTATCGTCATAATTTATAGATAACTTAATTACTTATATTTACAAATTATCATAATTATTGCTTGTTTTGTTAGTAAGATATCGTCTTTTCACAGTTTTTCTTTTTCGAAGTTTCGGGACCGGATGGGAGGAAGCTTCCCCCTCAGGAATTGAAACTTTACGGTCCCCGTTTTCTCGATGTCAGAAGACTATTTGGCCAAATTTCGAAACTTTATATTTTTTTTTGTTTTTCTCCTATTTGTCATTTTTCTGTCTAATTGCAATGGTCTACTTGTACGCTCTCTCCTTACTTCCACACCACACTAGCGCTGTGGTATTGTTGCACCAACATACGTATTTGCTTACAAAAGTGAATACTTATACATACAAACTTTATTTAGACAGAATCTTTGATTACATGCGTCTTCTTTTGTAAGAATAATGAATTAATTTTAAAATTGAAAAATCATTGCAACTTTGATATGAGTTTGTAATCGTACTTCAGCAATAAAAAATATATTGTTGGCACCCATTCTACGCAGAATTTTATGCTCTACAACTTTTATCTATAATATTTTTAACATTGAATGTCTAGGGTAGAAGAAATCTAGGAAAACTGTACAAACACCCCACTTCAGTTTAGTTTTCCCCCATAAGGGGAGAAGTTCCCCCTTGAGGGGTGGAAACTTTTCGGTTCTCACATCCTTGAGGAACAACATCAAACCTGAAAATTAGATCCTCTGGAGGCCATGGCTTTCATTAGACAAATCGTTGTAATAGATAAAAGAACTGAAAATCCTCCCAATTACAACTATATATAGACAATAGAAATCAATAACTGAATATTCGAACTATTTATCTCCCCAGATTGTTTAAAGACGCCGTGCTAGTCTCCATTCTAAAGCATGGATAGAATGTCACCAACAAAAAAAATTTTCGATGAATCTCTTTTCTCGGAACGTTATTTTACTGATATAAATTTTACTCTAAACTTTTCGTTCTTGATCACCTTAATTAATATATGGAGAATCATAGAGAATTAAATCCGGGAAAATTCGGTTTCAAAAAATCACTTTCGACAACAAAGCAATTTTTACGAGTATCAGAATTAATTTTTTGAGAGTTCATTGAAGGGTAAAAGTGTTGGTGACTTCTTCCTGGACACACAAAAAGCCTTTGGTTGTTGAGTGAGGGTTCAAGGAGTGATAAATAAATTTATAAAATATAAATTACCTATATTATTTCTCTTTGCACTTCGTAGCAGCATAACTAAATGAAAGGGAATTTAAAGAAAAAGTTAAAAAGGCTCTGTCCGACACGTATTCGGTTTACTATCGGATTTTGATAATTCATCCATATTAAACGAAAATACTAATTTGTTTTTACCAGCACAGATATCAAATTCAATGCTATAAATAAAGGAAACATAGTCGAGCCGCATCAAGATGTGGTTATGACGAATCTTTTAAAAATTTAAATGGAAAATATTCATTATAAAAATGGTAAGTATTGTACATTTCATGAAACGTCTGAACATTTCATCTAACTACATTATTCGAAATTATTTGCACCTTGAAATTACTATAATTCTACATTCATGTCAATCCATTTATTTTAACTAACAAATATCAAGGGTTCAGAAAAGTAATATAAGACATTTAACTATTAAGTTGGAAATCTTGTTTTACGGAGAAAATACCTTGGTATTGTTTCTGACAAAGATACGGATTTCTAACATCGAATTAAAAAACAAATTCTTTTAAAGCTTCCTAGCTTTTTCCGCATACTCCCTACTATCGTATTAAACATATTATCAGGTGTTTTTCAGTTACGCTTCTCCGCTGAAACTTTAAAAAGAAACTTAAATTATAGAATTAAAAATGTATGACTTTAATCATATTTTTGAAATCTAAAAATCTTGAGATAGGTGTTCTTGCATGTTAAGTGATGATAAGGTGATTTAAATGGTTTTCATTAGCATTTAAGAGGAAAAAATAATGTGTCTTAACAATGAAAAAAACTTCCATTTACTCGGCCTATATAATAAAAGTATACATTCATTTCAAGAATGAACAAGACGAATAACTTTTCTTCTATTTAGATGATAGAACAGATGAAAATTACACACATTTTATCACGAAAAAAATAAATCTACCCAGCATTATTCTGCAGCAGTTCATCGAATATTTAGTCAAAAGATACAAATTTACAGAAAATAAAGTCTAATAAAATTTTCAAGAATCTGAATACAGTAGACGTCGCTTATAGTGACCAGGGGTATAACCCAAGGGAGGTCCACAAACGCGATGCGCAGAAGCTCTTTCCGCGCATTACGTCATATTGAGACATATTCCGAAACTCTCCGTTTTTCCACGCGTTTTCAAATTAAGGAAATAAATTTATCCCATCTGCAAGAATTGATAAAAATACCCGATAAAAATGGTTCTTTCTTGTATCCTCATCATTTTACATCACAACCCAACTTTTTACTGCTTATAAATTCCGCGCATTAGGTATGTACTTTTTTCTAATGAAAATGATTCCTGGTCCTTCTCTTTTTGTTTACTTTACGGCAAGTTAAAAATAATCAATTCGGTTTTTAAAAATATTATTTGCTTTTTCTGTTGCTTAATAGGAATTTTTGATGAATAAAAATAAATAATAAGATATTTTGAGCTTATTTATATCTAGTCGGAAGCTGAGTTTCTGTCTTGTTTATTTTCTCATCTCACAAATCAAACTGAAGGTCGGAAATTTAGTTTTAATACAAATACTTCTCGTATGATTTAGAGCTGAGTAGATCGTTTGATTGTTAAGGAGATGTTTTTGCGTTTTCCTCTAGGTCGTAAGCTAAAGATTTAAAAACATCTCTCTTCAGAGCAAATGTGATAGTTTTACGAAAGGATTTTAAAGCTAAAGCAATGCCTGGTTTTGCTGTTGTCGGATTACGATACATTCGAGAAATTCGAAATACAAAAGCAATTCTTTTCACTGATTTCCGAAAAATCCTAATGTTAGGAAAATATGGATTTGTGGATGCGAAAGAAAAACAAATGTCTTTAATGACGCAAATGTTTGAATTCTCTCTTAGCGACAGTTTTCTCTCACGACTATCATCCTGATTTAAAATCTGAATTTCTTTATTTCCCTGAAATAATGATAATAGTTCTGAAACCAAAACCATTCAAACATTATTTTCGTCATCAAATGAAATGATGAACCAAAGATTTAAGAAGTTACAGAGGAACACTTTAAATTAGAATGGAATATAATCCTCCGAAAAGTGCTATAGACTGATTTATCGTATTGTACGAAAATAAGCTTTGGGAATTACATAATTGATTGCCATGGAATTATTCTAATCAAAGGTATTAATTGCAAGTTTTTCTATTATTTTTCTGTTTAAAACATAGCAATTAGACAACTATTTATTACTGATATTGCAAACAAATATTGATTATTGTATTGCTCGTGTGATTTCATTTAATATATGTTTATTATTCTGGGCCTGAAAATGTGATATAATACAT
>BGPR01029045.1:0-16867 GCA_013235015.1 Araneus ventricosus | reverse complement strand
TGTCAAACCTCATGGCTTATATAAACCAAAACAATTAACTTTACAGGCTTTCCTCTCCTGACAATAAGAATAATAAAGAACACTACAATACTTTCGATAATTTAATAAAAAATACAATGAAATAGCTGGCCAAAAAATGTTTTCGACCGCGCCAACGCTACAAGTACAAGTGGAATGACTAGAAAAGTAGGAAAATTTTCGAGCCTATCAAGTCAGAAAGCAATGTTGTCACGATTTTATTACTATTCTTTTAAAATGAAAATTAAGATCAAACAGTTGTAGTGATTTTAAATCCACCCACGAATTTCGCCTTAGCCCTGGGGGGGGGGGCTGCAGCCCGATAGCCCCTCCCCTGGATTCGCCACTGGCCTAGGGAATTCCTTCAGAGCTTAATCTGGCCTTGTTCAACAACTCACTGATGTCATTATTATCAAATTCTAAATGTAATTTCATGGCGAGATTGACAACTTCTAATGCATGATCAATTTCTGGCGTATTTTTTAAAAAGAGAATGGTCAAATTTTCTTTTTATTCCCGAATTTAGGATCTGTATCATATTCTAAAATGATTGAAAAGTGGGAGAAAGGGTTGCTTTTTCCCTCCGACTGGGAGCTCCGAGTTGTTCCATGAGCGGAATTTCTATCCTAGGAGCGGCAAAACTCTCTGCAGCTCTGGTCTGTCTCTCTCTTAATTCTTGATTTATTTTCCGTCTTCCTTTCACGTTTTTTATTATTTTTCGCCATTTTTGATTATCATTGAAAAAGTGTAAAAGTAATCCAATTAGAATAAACACGAAAATACAAGTTTTAAAGTAATTTCGGGGGGGGGGGGGACGGCAGCTCTGCAGTCCTAATGGACGAGCCGCTACTGCGATGATTAGATGGATTTTGGTACGCGGATTTATAACCAGGTTATTTTAGATCTGCTTCAAATTTTGGATCAAGTCTGTCAATGGCTGACTATCTATCGATGTGTCTGTTTTTGAATATGTGGACAAGAGAACACAAAAACACAAGATAGCCGCGTGAATTTTATTAAGTGGTCTTTGCTTAAAAAATGTAGATCTGCGTCTAATTTTAGATTAAATCCTTCAACGGTAAACTATGTGTCTGCTCTGCAGAATGACTCTAAAACACAATCGGCTAGATAAGTGAAGTTTAGTGTATTTTCTTAACACTAAAGTTGTAAATGTATCAAATTTTGGACTTACATGGTCAACGGGAAGTGATCCAAAATGCATAATCGATTTTTTTTTCACATGCTACCCCAGATAGCACGTAAGTTTGCAGCAAGTTTGATTTTGGCTTGATATTGCCTTGTCATAGCAAATTTGACGCGTCAAACCTGACGCGAACTTGTGGCAAGTTCACCGTGACAACTAGCGCCACCCTCTCTTGCTAAACCCATTTGCTACAATTAATAGATAATTATCTTTAATTAGAGATAATTATCTTTGTCTCTTTTTTAAGATAACATCCGATTTTTAATAGCATCTCCTAGACCGTCCTTCTCTTTATTAATTCAATAAATCAATGATAATTTGTAAAAAAAACTAACTTTTTTATAAAAAAAAATTTGAAACATTTTCCATCTTTTTACTAAATATAGCATTCGCACTTTAAAGAAAACTATATAGCCTTTTTCTGAATGTTGAAATTTTAGCTTCTATAAACAAAATTAAAACGAAAAAACAGTCAATGTTTGTTGAAAAATGAGCTTATACATTTTGTCCCATTTTAAAGTAATTACTTTTGAACTCTAATTTCATAATTTATTCTACTAACAAAACGTAGTTATTAGCGAAAATCGCTCTCTCTTTGACTTCAAATCATATTCGCAACTCATTTAAAATAAATCGTATGCGAATCGAATCGAACGGTGTATTAGCGATATCTATCTTCTCTCAGAGTTTAACTGCCGAATGGTTAGAGCGCGCGCTTCCCGAGCACTAGGTCGCGAGTTCTGTCCTAGGTTGTGTTCGTATTCTGTTTTTGCTATAATTTGCAATGAGTTCGCAATGCAAGCTTGCTGCAAGTTCGCCCTATGGTGACTTCGAGGTTTGCGTTAACTTGCTGCAAGCTTGTTTCACACTTGCACACTTGTCGTGACAAATTTGCAGATTTGCAGTGCAAGTCTGCTGCAAATTTGCTGCAAACTAAAATTGCTATCTGGGACGATGCTAAACAAAAAACGTGGCGTATTGTGTAAGTATGGACGAGTTTTCTGGTTTGTTTATTTTGGATGTACAGACCATTTTCCGGTATCCCTCCGATTTACGGGTCTATTCTGGTACCCCCAGTTGGGTTGGGGGACGTCACTTTCTCCGCACGTTAACAACGGGAAAAGTGACGTCTCCAAACCCAACCGGGGGTACCAGAATAGACCCCTTAAGCAATCGCCAAATCCATTTGGAAACTGTATCAAGCGCCAAGTTCAAATCAGTTCTGTCTTTAGTACACAAAACGTTGAATTCCGTGTTCTTTGAGTTTGTGTAATCCTTTCTTTTTAAATCGGTTAAAAAAGTTCTTAACGCATTTAAATTATAAATGGAAAGATTGGAAATAGCTAAATCGTTTGGTTAAAATTTAATAGTCAGTGATTATCTAAATCGTATGGTTAAAAAGTTAACCGCCAAACAAACCTTGGAAGTCGCCAAGAAGAGCGATAAAGAATAATTATGGCAACCTTTCCACAAAATTAGGCTCTTATTTTAAGTAAACATTGAGCGCTATAACAATAGGAACATTAAATTTAGTATTTTCAAAGTATTCTTAAGGCATACCATTAAAAAACACCACTTTAAAATTTAATTAATATCTTCAAACTGAGTGTTGAAATTTTGAAGATTCCCATTGACTTAACATTATCACCGGAAGTTGATAGGCCCGGCGGAAAACCAACTTTAGCGCAATAAACAAAACAGAAAACTCGTGTTTGTGTTTTTGCTCTTAATCTTTTTGTGTTTTTGCTCTTAATCTTTTTGTGTTTTTAATGTTAAGCTTTTGGTGTTTTTGCTCTTTATCTTTTTTTTGGAGTTCATTGTTGTAAACGATAATTTTTAAATTGTTCTGCTTACCCCTTGGGGTTCTATGTAAATTCTTTTTTAATGCAATTCATTTCTTTTGTTTTATGTTTCCCCTCCGGCCTGTGGAAGGCCTTACACCCTCTTAGGTAGGCTGGGCCGGGTTGTAAATAAATAAATACTAATAGTACTTATTGAAGCACTTTTTAGTCACTTTCTATCCGGAAGTTGGACAAATGCAATGTCCAACTTCCGGGGAAAATGTAAAAAAACGAAATTTACTAAACGATTATCTGATTTGTAAAATACTGAGTTCCATTAAAATATTTTGTGAAAAAGGACGATTTTAATTTATATAACATTAATCTTGGACTTCAGATCTTATGAAAAGTGCAAATGTGTATACAATTGTGCATACCGCACACTGGCAAGTTTTCCGGAACATAATTGTTGTCCACATGTGAATTATTAACGAAAGCGCATTATTGTCTTTTGATCGCACAAAAACCCGTATAAAAAACTTCCTTACATCAAATTAAGCATCACAATATGATATTAATGACAGATGAAATCGTTTCATAAAATCTTGATGATCCTTATCAGATCCTGTTGGAACATGAGGGTACTAAACATATTGGAGCAGGTGGTTTCAAATCTTGCGCACCATTCGTGAAATTGTCGTGTTACAGAATGATGCCACGATTCCATTTCGTTGTTTTAGTTTGCCTTTTATGGATCTTCTCCAAGTTTAGGGTCTTAACCGTATTTGACAACTGATGGACATCACCTCCATCCCGCTTTCGTTTCTGATTCTGTTGACAATCGTGGGTGCCTTCCGTTAATTTTTATAAGGGTTGGTATTGTCAAGATGTACGTGCTGGAGATTAAACTCGTGAGGTTATTTGTGTGTGGCAGGTGTTGTTGGCGCATGCGTGTCACTTGCAAAGTGGAATGGGATGTTGCGCATGCGCCCAACCGGTAAGTGACGCTCCTGTATTTGGCGGAAATGAGTTAGCTGTAATTCATAAATGACGTGGGTAAAGGAACTCTGAATTGAAACCCACAACACAAATTAAGTATTAAAAAAGATAAAAGGTATTCCGTGTACTGTAAATACTGTAAAAAATGTGTCGTGTGGTGTTTGTGTGATGTAAAATAAAATACAAAAAGAAGCAGCGCCGGATGGTCGGTCATTATCTTATTATATAACGAAAGTAAAAGCAGGTGTTATTTCCAGGAAACGAAATGAACCCGTTGAAAATTAATAACGATTGTGAAAAACACCTTCATAAATAACATGTTGAATGTAGTGATCGGTATTGTGACATCCTGGAGTTGTGCACTTGGTGTTGTGTTGCCTAACTGGTCCCAGTCGAAGAAAGACCAAATGGGATTATCTGTGCATTTTAATTTATTTAAACTCTCTAGGTTAGAATAATAAATATATACAGTGCGTGTTAGAAGTTTAATCACAACAAAAGTTTTAAAATAAAACTTTAAAATATGCACTCTATTTTCAGTCAGTGTTCATCATATATGTAAAAAAATGTAGAATTGAAATTATACTTGATACAATCATGCTTTAAACTTTATTTTAAACCATCGAATTTAGCAAAAATACAAAAATAGGTGTGTCAAAAGTTTAAGCACATGAGATATTTATTTTTTTACAGTCGAGTAAAAAAAATGTTAATGCCTGATTCTTTTTATTGAATTACGTGAAATACATTGTTTTCCATTGATAGCACTAAGTTCTGTATTAGTTATGGCTGCAGTTCAAACCAAACATCCTCAATGTCCAATTTCAGTACTTCAACTGAAGAATCTGCTTACTATTTTGATAAACTAAATTTGTAAATTTACCCCACGCGTTTTCTATGAAGTTCAAATCAGGACTTAGGGCTAGACCATTCAAAACCGACCCCATGTTGGAGCTAAGCCACTGTGAGGTTGATTTGGAGGCATGTATTGAAGGGCTGTCATGTTGAAAAGTGAAATCTGTTTCACCAAACATTTCAACAACGGGAACCAAATGACTGGCAAGTGTCTCTTGGTAGCACTCAAACTAGCTGTGTGGCCCGGCGTTGCACGGGCTGTCTCGAATTATGCGTCATTCCCTGGTGGAGAGAAGAAGTGTGGTCACGCGACGCCTCGGGATCCAAACTTTTTCACATGCCCGCCTCCGTTTTTTTTCAACAAATATTGTCGCTTACTTTCCCCAACAAACGCAAATATTCTTTCAAATCTAATCTTTTTATTACTTTATTTTCATATGCCCGCCTCCGGTTTATTTTTTCTACAAACATTGTCACTAACTTTCCCAAAATCGTAAATCTCCTTTGAATCTTATATTGTTTAATTAAAATTTTTAAATCCAGCCGTTTAATTACCTTATAGATAATAACCCAACGTTTCGCGGGATCCACATTTTTTCATATGCCCGACTCTCTGTTTTTCCCTACAAATGTTGTCATTAAGCTTCCCCAACAAACGTAAATCTGTTTTGAATCCTCTCTTGTTGGATTAAAACTTTCAATTCTAGCCTTTTTGCTACCTAAACACAGTATGATTTGAATGAAAACTCGAATTCCTATGTTAATAAATTAAAACAGATTAGCATACTATTTGTTTTGCAAAAGAAAAAATACAACGAAATAAAAAAAACGATAAACGATTTAATAGTACACCAAACTAATAGATTAAACACCAGAAACATATATTTTCGTCTTGCACGTATTTCAATAATAATGAAAAAAAACGAATAAAAATTAATAAATATTTTCCCCAACAAACGTAAATGTTGCGAAACACCGTACGACAAAAAAAGAGAGAAAAAAATGCAGGAAAACGATTTTTTTCCCGATGTTTATAAATAAAAACTCCAAAATTCGGAAACTCCCTAAAAAAGAAAAAAATAAAACCTTTTATACAAACCAAGGTGTAAGAACAACCGATGCGACAGATAGTTATAGGAACTGTCGATAGATGGCGGCACAATATTTAATTCATAAACACATTGTCACATAGTTATAGGAGCTGTCGATAGATGGCGGCACAAAATTTCATTCATTTATGCGTTTTGAATTAATATTTTTTTAACTAATTGTTATTTCAGAATTTCAATGGTTGAAATGGATTCCTTGGATTATTTCCTGTCTTTTGGTACTTTTTGCTTGTTTCAGGATTCAGTGGTTCGTGAGAAGAAGGACATACATACATACGTCTGTTGATGTTCGAATTTTAATAGGAATGATTGTTTTCGACCCTGAGTAAGGCTCGGAATGTCTGACTATTGAAACAAACCGCTGACCTTACTATCAGAAATCCACCACCATGTTGTCATCTAAACATGCTTCTCAATTCTTTTCGAATATCATGCCAATACCATGCATCAGGTCCGTCCAAATTTCATTTTTTTTTCCATATCTGAATATAACAATAAGCCACATATCACCAAATGACATTTTCTGTTTGGCCTACCGTAATCAAGCTTCTTTGTGGTGCAAGCCAGGTGATGGAGGCATCTTGCGGTTTTTCATATACCCTGATTCTAAAATTCTTCTATGAATAATTTTTGTCGATATTTGTCCTCCAATGATATTTTTAATTCAAGAAAGAATAAAATTCCTAGTTGAAGTCAAGATTGCGATGTGCGTTTCATTGCGATAGGTCGGTCTTCCAGAACGAGATTTTCGTTTAAGTTTTTCCACAAGCTAATATTTGATAAATTCCACGTTTTAATCTCTTTAAAACAGCTGTAATTTCAGAGAGATTGACTTCAGATTTACTCCCATACAGCAGAATTTTTATGCTTCCTAATATGAAAATTCTTTAGACCTAGCCATTTTGAACTAAAATCAAACAAACAATCAGTTTCTTCTTATATCCTAGATATCGTATACGTGCGCAACTTCTTGCATGATTACATTAAATTGCATAAAAGCAGTTTTAGTATTATGCTTCCTAATATGAAAATAATTTAGACCTAACCATTTTGAATTAATGTCAAACAAACAGTCAGTTTCTTCTTATATCATAGATATCGGATACGTGCGCAACTTCTTGTATGATTTCATTAAATTGCACAAAAGCAGTTTTCTGCTTAAACTTTTGACACAGCAATTTTCGTTCCATTCTCAAAACTTCTGATTAAAAATAAAGTTTTAAAGTTAATAATGTTTAAAATGGTTTTAAATTAATTGCAATTTTGTATACATATAAACGACATGTTAAAATAAAGTGGATGTTTGAAGTTTTATTTTAAATTTATTGTTGAGCTTAAACATTTGGCACGAAATGTAATGTTATGGTCAATGTGATTACTCAGTTATTATTAATAATAACCAGATTTTTAAGGAATAATAGACGAAATTTTTATGTCGTTATTATTAATAACGACCGGTTATTATCGCGATTGGTATTACTAATATAATAGTCCAGATCTCTCGGGCTCGCTCTGACGCCACCAACACCAACTCGCTCTGACGTCACCAACAACAAAACTCGCGCCATAGCACTGCGAGACGGTAAACAGCATTATTTCATTGTTAGAGAACCTAAATTTCAGTAATTTTAAATTTAAAAGAGTAATTGTCGTTATAATTTCAATTAATAGCTCTAAAATAGTGAAATAAAATTTTCTATCGGTTGATATAAAATTTATCTCGCTATAACAATATTTCCCGAGAAATTTTAAATTATATTAATCATATATTTCAAATTAATTTCCGTTTTTTAATAGAAAGTAGTAAATCACGTCAGTGGTATATCATGCGCGTGATATAGTTTGGACGCCAAATTGTATCTGAATGCAATCGTGGCGATGTTGTTTTCTTGCCAAGAATTAAATTGGTATAACCGAAAACCGGTTATTTCAAAAGTCGGTTATTTTGAGCAGTTATAACCGCCAGGTTAAACCGGGGGTGAAAAAAACCTGAATAACCGAAAACCGGTTATTTTGAACGGTTATAACCACCAGGTTAAACCGGAGGTGAAAAAACCTGAATAACCGAAAATCGGTTATTTCAAAAGTCGGTTATTTTGAGCGGTTATAACCGCCAGGTTAAACCGTAGGTAGAAAAACCTGAATAACCGAAAAACGGTTATTTTGAACGGTTATAACCGCCAGGTTAAACCGGAAGTGAAAAAAACCTGAATAACCGAAAATCGGTTATTTCAAAAGCCGGTTATTTTCAGCGGTTATAACCGGAGGTGAAAAAACCTGAATAACCGAAAATCGGTTATTTCAAAAGTCGGTTATTTTGAGCTGTTATAACCGCCAGGTTAAACCGGGGGTGTAAAAAACCTGAATAACCGAAAAGCGGTTATTTTGAACGGTTATAACCACCAAGTTAAACCGGAGATGAAAAAAACCCTGAATAACCGAAAACCGGTTATTTCAAAAGTCGGCTATTTTGAGCGGTTATAACCGCCAGTTTAAAACGTAGGTGAAAAAAACCTGAATAACCGAAAACCGGTTATTTCAAAAGTCGGTTATTTTGAGCGGTTATAACCGCCAGGTTAAACCGGAGATGAAAAAATCTGAATAACCGAAAAACGGTGATTTTCGCAATAACCGACATCCTTAATATTAAGGCCCGAGTCCGATTTCAAACACCAGACAAATGCATGCTTCGACTCTCCTTTGCAACGTGCCTATTTCACATCCAAAAAAGTTTAAAGCACGATAAGAGAAATTTATAAAAATAATGGTTTCATTTGTTATATTGATTGATTGATGTTATCTTTCAGTTCTTTGTGCCGGAAGTCCAAACGAATCTTTTGTATAGTTGTGTCCGGTCAACTTTTAAATGATTATCCGCGAGATAATTCCTTGACTGATAAGATTAACTTTCATTCGATTGACACAATTGAGGTTCGAGAGAACTAAAAAAAAAAATGAATAAATATCAATAGCTCCTTTTAAAATAATTTTTTTATTGGATTTTACTAATTGGACGGAAGTGATAACATTCATTTCAGAAGTGAACTCTGGGTGTTAGAACGGATTATCGTCCTTTTCTCAATGAAAAAAATCAAACCAACAAAAAATATTTTATCGAGGTAGTGTTGATTTTTGCTCGAGTCAATAACCTTAAATGTCTTCATTCATAAGAATGCATTTAAAAGAAAGTGCAATTTTTATCATTGAATCTCAATTTAACCTTCCATTCAAATAGCAGGAAAAAACACGTATGACGGACTATGTTCTTAACACACCTTCATATTTTCTTTCTCTGGGTACAGTAACAATAGCAGTTATATTTACCCATGAACTTATCTCTACTAATAATTACAAATGCATGTGTGTCTATTGGCGCTCTACAGTAGCGGTTCCCAACCTTTTTACTTTCTCGTATACGAAGTGCAATAGAACCCCGCTAATCCGAACTAATTGGGACCGGTGACTGTTCGGATTACAAAAAAATCGGATTACCCGAAATTCCGATAAAAATAAAAAGATGTGTGCTAAAAAAATGTAAGTTATAAATACTCAGTACTACTATCTCTTGAATTCCTTTTATTCAAAAGCAATAGAAAGAGAATATGTCTCTTCTTTTCATTAGAATAATGGACGTGCTCCTGTATGAAGTGACCTTAACTTACGGCGAATTGCATTAGTTTCTCCAATGGGTACAAAATTATGCATGCTGAAAAAGTACTTTTTTGTTTTTAGTATGTATATTTAAATCTTTTCAGGTGACCTTTTCAATTACATATAATTTTCGAAAATAAAATCGGTTCGGATTAACCGGAATTTCGGATTACCGGGGTTCTACTGTATATACAAAGAGAAAGTATTGTAATCGTCAAAAAATTCGAATTCGAGATTTTGACGAATCGCCACGTTTTAGACCTCCCTGAGTCCGAAAAACACAATTTTGTAATTCTGTCTGTCTGTGAACACGATAACTCGAAAACTATTGTAGCTAGCGGGATGAAATGTGGTATGTGATCTTTACATATAATATGTAGGTCGCGTCGCGATATGTAGGTTCCAGGGCTGATGGTCTGTATAATCGCATACTTGTAAAAATTATATCCCCTGAACTCTTTGGCTTAGATACATAACCAGCGGGAGTGGTCTCCCCTAAACTTTCTCGTATACTCCTAACACATGTAGAGGAAACTAGAATAATAAAAGACGTCAAATAAACTTCCGTCGCAAGTAAACCAAAGTTGGAACCACGTGTGGTTTGAAGGATCAAAACAAATTCAAATCCTCTGCTCATTCTTTTGCGCAACAGGACCTGGCGAGACTCCCTAAATGTTTGCTTCCTTACAAAATCACTCCAGAATTGGTTTTTGGCAAACTGCCAAGTTTCGGAGCGTCCCTTCCTTGCACAGGCATTGCCACTAGTAGGCATGCGCAGGGAGTTGGTTTCAAAACTGAACAAGTATGCGATTATACAGACCGACAGACAGTCAACCCTTTGACGGATTTGGCCCAAAATTTTATACGGACCTACATTCATGACGATAAAACTGTGTATAAAATTTTATCCATCTGGCTTTTCAAGTTTTTGAGTTATAGCGTTCGCATGACCTCGAACATACAGACAGACAGACTTCCCGTTGACGGATTTTGTCCAAAATTTGATAGAAACCTACAAATTATGTTTAAAGACCACATACCAAATTTTATCCCCGTAGCTCTAATAGTTTGCGAGTTATCGTGTTCACAGGCACACACACAGACAGACATAATTCCAAAATTGTGTTTTTCGGACTCAGGGAGGTCTAAAACGTGGAGATTCGTCAAAATCTCGAGTTCGAATTTTTTGACGATTACAATACTTTCTCTTTGTATACGAGAAAGTAAAAATTGATATGACGGTTGCTAACATTAATTATAGATCTGTGCCCAAATTTCGTTCAATCGGTTAAAAAAAAGGCGTTCAAATTGCATATTCAATGTTTTTAATCCGATTCTCCATGTGCAAATGGCAGCAATCTCTGTGCACGCGGAAGCTATGGAGAAAATTACGTCACTTCGTCCTTGAGCCGGCAATAGTGGATCTAATCGATACTTATATCTTTGAATTCGATTCTTTACCTAAATATTTTACAATCACTATAATCTATAATGAGAAACCTGATAGTCATTAGATTCTGGGTTACAGTAGGTTCGAATTTTTTTATCCACGCGGGGGAAGGGGAAACAGCACCTTTTTGGGGAAGTGTACGAGAAAGTTTAGTAATGAGATATTATATCAGCAATTTTTAGGTACCATTGCTTCCCATTTACTGCTATATTGTTACTCGTTTTCTATTCTGTTAACCCCCTAACTGAATTATTTTCTTTGCTTTCTAATAAGATGATCCCTTCTGTTTTGAAAAGGGGGTGTCGTTTTCGTTTATCTCAGAAAGGCATGTAATACTTGAGATGTTTATAGATTCTACGTAATTTTTGTGTAAAATTATAAAGCTAATTAATGATTAAATTTTAGTTTATGAGCCTAAAAATGCGATAATTCGATGCACGAGTATTCTCGGACTTTTAAGTTAAGCGGTTAATAAAGGTTTGGTTATATTAACCACTCAACAGCCCGAGAATACTCGTGCATCGAATTATCGAAACTAAAATATATCTATAATACCTTATTTAAATAGTCTTATAAACTAAAATTGAATCATTAATTAGCTTTATAATTTGACACAAAAATTACGTAGAATCCATAATCATCTCAAGTATCCTGTGCCTTCTTAGATGAATGAAAACGACAGCCCCTTTCCAAAACAGGAGGGGTCATCTTATTAGATAGCAAAGAAAACTATTCAGTTAAGTGGTTAACGTCCCGTTTTGAAGCAATACTAGGGCTATTTTGGGATGGACCTCGTAATTTTGAACCGCGGTCGGATGACGAGGACGACACCTGAGCTGGCACTCCCTCTCCAAACTTCCGCACCGCACCAACGGGAGGACGTTTGGCCACTCCGTATGATTTATCGTGCAACAGCCCCATACACGACGGATCTTCATTGTAATCGGGTCTCGAACCTGGAACCCTCGGGCCCCAAAGCCGAGACCTTACCACTAGGCCTGGTTAATAAAAGAATTCGATCATGAAGTGAAACTTAACTATTTTGAATTTCAAGAGCTTTGGTACTAGCATCATTCACTGCAGCACTTGATTAACACTAAATGTACTATGAAAGGCCAAATGACCACTTTTCAGTTACAATTTTAGTGTGTCAGCAAATTATAAGTACATTAACTGTTAAACCTGCTGGAGACTGTCCAGCAACGCCTTCTATTTATTAGTAAAGTATAAAGAACCACCATATCGCTTTAAGTAAAATTTATTTTATGAGAAATCAATATTATATAAATACAATTTTTAATATAGTAACAGGAGTATACATTTTCATTCAACGTATGTAAATTCAACATGTCATATTAAAATCATGAAAGGACAAAGAAAAGAATTCACAGAATAGTTTCTTATGACAATGAAAGATAAAAGTCATTCACGTCAACAATAGGGCAATATATACAGCACATAACAGTTGTAGGTTGGCATTAATTTTCTAAAGACATGTCAACAGTAAAGAATAACTCATTTAAACTTTTTTCATAAATATTTACATTTGAAGGTTTTGCACTTTACATAATTCGAATGATATAGCACTTTCAATGAAATCTGATGCGAAATCTTTCTCTTTGTTTGGAATACATAATGTGATGGAAAATGATAGTAAGAATAGAAAAACAGTTTTTTTAAACCGGGCGATTTTTTTCAACTCATGACGAGAAAAAAAAATTAGCTAAATAAATTTTAAAATAGAACGCTTGCGGCAAGATGCGGAAATTCTATTCATTTTACACTACTATTCTTTTTGTCTTTGTATGATTTTTTAATGTCTCTTTATGTTTTTATTGTTTAAAACGTGTTTTTATATGGAGTTGTTGGAATTGACGTCAGCGCGTAGATCAGCATACGTCTCAATTGGTTGCGCATGCGCAAACGTCAAAGCCGTTACCAAGGCAACCATTTGCCGTTGGCTTGCGACTGGTCTGATCCGAGGACGTCTGCACATGCGCGCTTAATTGTGACGTAACTTACCTACACGGTGACATCAGAACTTTGACCTCTCTATTGGTTTAAGTAAGATATCTATAATCCGGAAATTTCCGAAATCCGGACCTTCCAAACCTCCGAACAGTCCGGATTTTCGAGATTGTCAAGCCAGAAAGAAATGTTGTCACGATAAAAAAAAAAATGAAAATTAAGAACTGTTTGTCCTTAAACAGTTGTAGTGATTTTAAATAAAATTAATAATTTTGGTTTTGCTATGGAGGGGGGGGGGTGCAGCCCGATAGCCCCCCCCTGGATTCGCCACTGGTAACTGTAAAGGAAAGGCACAATGTTGCAAGTTTGCCCCAGGGTGTAAAAGTTGCAACTATGCCACTAAACACTGATATAAATACTTTTAAATAAATTGGAATTTAATCACATTTGCAATACAGTAGTCGCCGTTTATAGTGATCACGGATGTACTGCTCAGCAACGGGTTCCGAGACTACCACTTTTGAACGATTTTACACCGGAAAGGCGTGTGAGGCAATGAGTCATATGAGCGTATTTCCAGAGTTCTTTGTTAGATCACGCATAGTAAAATGTAAACACTATAAGCGACATTCACTGTATATTTTTAATGAATGTTGAAGAATTTTATTTTTTACGGTATTCATTATGGATTAGCTTCATGTGTTTTCAGCTCCTCGTGCTTTAACAACATTGTTAAGAATTTCAACTTTTTGATACAAAAAAAGTGATTTTTCTACTTTTTAGTATTAAATATATTTCATAGTTCTTTGTTGTAATAATTATGGTATCTCGTAATAAATGTTTCTCAATTTCACCACCAGATGGCACTACTCAGATTGTATCCAAAACTTACTAAAGTCAATTGATTAACTGATAATTAATTTCTGGAAATATTTAAATATTGCATTATCATCGGGAACAAACAACTGTGCAAAATTTCAGAACTTGAGTGCATCAAGAAATGAGTGAAAAATCGATTCCATCTCTATAAACATGAAACAAGTCAAGTTAAATAAAAATGTGCAAAAACAACATGAAAAAAATGAACTGTGCATGGTTCAGTGTTGTTCTGAAACTGCATGACCTTATTTTAGAAAAATGAACATTCTGCTTTCTCATTCTAACCACCCATTTTTCTTTTTTATTGCTTGCCTGAAAAGTCAATTTATATACATGAGATAAACAGAAAGAAAAAATAACTCGAGATAAACACTTGTGAGAGCAATTTTCTCTGTAAAGACACAAATTCTGCTGTGTTTAGATAATGATGTATGACTAGAGGTTTGACTTATTCAAGTTTTGCAATGCTGTCTGTAAAAACTCTGGTGTCTTTAAATTTTCATGTCAGCATCCACTAACACAATAGATAATGATTTTCAATTGGTAGTGTTTTCTCTATATACTACCCATAAATAATATCCAATGTAAGATTTTTTAAAAATTAAAGACATAAATTAAACTGTGTTCAATTACTTGATATATTATTTATTATATAGCAGTTACTAGAAAATTATCTGTCATGTAACATCTCTACTAATAATAAAGGAGAATGTGTGTGTCTCTGTGTGTTGGCACTCTACAAGGCAGATCGCTGAACTTAGAGCTACGAAATTTGGCACGAACATTCTTTGGAGGGTGGGAATGTGCACCTCGGGGCCGTTTTTTAAAAATTTTAATTAATTAAAAAATAAGCGAAATTTTGGCGTTTTTCCTTATAACTTTCGAAAATATTACAGCACAAAATTCATTCAAAATCATTTTTACGCCATCTGAAAGTGCAAAAAACTTATCTTGACAATGATATCAATAAAGTTGTCGTACGATTTTTTCTCTAATTTTAATAATCTTTTAAAAATATTTTTGGCATAATTTGCAACAATACTTTTTACTGTTGCAACGCATTTCAAACCATTTTCATTGTTTAAACAAATATTTAATTACGTGTTTCTCTTACATTGTTTAAAGCTTAGAAAATATCCTTTGGATTTTACTTCCTTCTTTTATCTGATCAATTTTTCTGTGAAATCTGTAAATGAAGTCCTCAAGATGGTAAGTATATAATGAAATAGTCCAGTGAACTGAAAGATTATCTTTGCTATGTTTTAATTCTTTTTATCAGCGTGTTTTAAGCCAATTAGCATGCTTCTGCACGTAAAAGGTGCCTCACCAATTCAATGTTGAAATCAAATGCGTATTTTATGTTAATGTGGACAAGGAACAGGACAAGTGCAAGGCTACGAAAAGAAAGCGGTTAAATGTCTATAGCCATTTGAATTTTAAAACTACTTTGTTAAGGGAGTCATGAATATAAAATTATGCATAAGAGATTCACTTGAAATTATATTTCCGGCGATCAAGCTGGTCGCTGAAGGCGGCTAGTAATACATAAATACAGAATTGATTTGGTATGTTAAATTGATATCCTACCTGATCCCAGCCTACATCCTATTCTCAAAATTGCCAATTCTTGCTAATGGATTTAAACCACACCATCATGAGAAGTTCTTGAATTGATTTGGATGAGATCCAACGAAGACAGTTCTTTAGCTTCAACATGGGGTTAACCTACCTGACTTCCACCTGAAATCATATAACTAATCTTCATACAGGGTTCCCACTTATATTCGTTACACCCAGTGATGTGGGGTGGGTAAATACCCAGTGGGTAGGTAAATATTTTTTGGGTATATACCCGGGTATTTACCCAAGGCCTGGGTAAATACCCAAAAACTGGGTATTTTGCGGAAAAAAACATTTTCGAATGCCGATTCACAATGAAACATACAGAGTTTTATAAATACAACCCAAAGACAGTATTTGCAGGAAAAAAACGTATTTGTGAATGGTGATTCAAAATTAAACTTAAAATTTATAAATACCCAAAACAGGGTATTTTGCAAAAAAAGTATTTGAGAATGGTGTGATTCAAAATGAAGCTTTAAATTTATAAATACCCTTACATTGAATATTTTTGCGAAAATAAAATGCATTTGTGTTATGTTGCGATATAAAATGCATTTGTGTTATGTTGCGATATAAAATGGATTTGTATTAAATTTTGCGAAAATAAAATGCATTTGTGAATGGTGATTCAAAATAAAACAAATAAAATTCATAATTAGGATATTTTCCAAAAAAAAATATCTCCGAATGTTGATTCAAAATGAAACATAAAAATTATAAATATCCCAAAACTGGGTATTTTTTTTTTATACAAAACATTTGCGAATGATTCAAAATGAAATAAAAAAATAAATAAGTACCCCTAAACTGGGTATTTTGTAAAAAAAGCATTTGCGAATGGGGATTCAAAATCAAACATATAAAATTTATAAACATAATGCATAGTTATAAAATTTTTAAATTAAAGTTTTGACTAAATTATAGAAACAAAAACCAATTGCTATCAGGATTCAGAATAAAGTTTTCTAAAACTTAAAAGGGATAGGGGGGAAAATTTAATTTTTACGGTTTGAAACTATGGCACTTACAATAGAATAATTATGTTTAACGCCGTTTATGTTATAGCTAGCTATTCGGCGACCAGCTTGTTCGCCAGGAATATAATTGCAACTGACTCTCTTTTGTATAGTTTGATATTCACGTTTCCCTCAACAAAGTAATTTTAAACTTCAGATTGAGATTTAGCCCGCGTTCTCTACGTAGTCTTGCACTTGTTCTGTTCCTTGTGTATATGAAAGTCCCTAATGGAGTCAAGTAACTGTTCGTGCCAAGTTACATCTAATTGTAAGTAATCGAAGCGAATTTTAAAAATTTATTTCAACATCGAAAT